>PVKA01031691.1:0-26030 GCA_004027165.1 Ctenomys sociabilis | reverse complement strand
GTGGCACTCCGGGGTTGGACGCCCACTGGTTCAAAGCCACGAGCGGGTTTCCCCTATGTTAGACTAAGATGGGAGACTAGAAGGAGGAAGCAAGGAAGCTAGCTAGCAGGGGAAGTAGATTGTATAGGGGTCCTGAATAAACCGCGGAAAGAAGAGCTGGTTGTCGCGTCTTCCTTGCCGGCCGAGGTTGCGCGCGACACTTACCTATCTCTAAATCTGCACTAAAATCAAATCACAATGGATCAAAGACATATATAAAAACAAATGTTGGATCTACTGGAAGAAAGATTAGGTAAAACTGTTATAGACATAGACCTAGGTAGGACTTTCTGAACAGGACCCCAGTTGCACAAGTAACACCATGGATCAATAAATAGGACCATATCAAATACAAAGTTTCTGCACTCCATAGGAAACAGCTAACAAAATGAAGAGACAACACAGAGTGTGAGAAAAAACGTAAGTCAGTGACTCTTTAGACAAAAGATTATAACCTAGACTCTATAAGTAAGTAAATAAAAATAGACCTCCAGAACAAAAAATCTTAATTTAAAAAACTTGGCATTTGAAATGAAAACTCAGAAAAAGAAGTATGAGGAGCAAATATTACACTGAAAAATGTTCAGCATCTTTTGCCATTGGAAAATCCAAATTAAACAACACTGAGGTTCTAGCTTGTCCCAGAGAGAGTGACCATCAACAAGAATTCATAAAACAGCAAATGCTATTGAGGTTGTTGGGGAGAAGGAACTCTGCTACATTATAAACTAGTACAGCAACTATGGAGATTGGTATACTGATTACCTAGAAAATTAAATATTAAGATTCCATTTGACCCAGGTATATCTCTTCCCAAAAGAAAGACATAACCTTGCAGGGATACATCAATACCAATGTTTATACCAGTATTAACACAACTCAAAATAGCTAAATCTTCGAAACAGTCTATATCCATCAACAGATGAGTGGTTGAAGAAAAAAAAAATACATAGAAGTACTACTCAGCCATAAAGAACAATTAATTTAAATAATTCCTAGGACAATGGATTCATTTTGAGACCATAGTAGTAAGTGAAATAAGTCAAACACAAAAAGTTAAATATCACATAATTTTTCATATGAGAGGAAACCAAGACTATAAATAATTTAGAAACAAAATGAAAGACAGATGATGAAAAATAGGTAAATTTCTGGGGGATGTGCAGGGGATCTGAGGGTAGGTGGGAGCAAAATGGAAACATAAGGGGGAGCAGAAGGGATCAATATGTGCTATGTATATGGACCAGTTCCTTAGGAATACTGTTTTGCAAACATATATCAATAAAAATTAAAAATAATAAAGTAAAACATTTAGCTTTCCAGTGGAGAAACTTAGCTATGTCTAGAATGAGTAAATGACCAGAGTTGATATCATCAGTGATGAGATAAGGTAACATGTGACTCCTGACGTGTTTCTCTGAAAAGACCATCACTTCTGAAGTGTTCCTCTTAAATTTGAATAAGCAGAGTCTAGTAAAATGGAAATGCCAAACAAACTCCAATTAAGATACATTCTATAAGCAACTAACCTATACTCTCCAAAAATGTCAATATCTTGAAATTCTAAGAAACTTGTCCTGATTAAAGGGAACTAAAAATGTCAAGACAACAGAATGTAACAAATGATTCCAAAGATATTATTGGGCTAGTGACATCACTTTCAATATGGTCCATGGATTGGATAGGTTTATCAATAACAATTACTTGATTTGGATAATTGTCCTGAGATTCTTTTAGAAAGTGTTCTTTCTAAAGATATTACACAAATATATATTTAAGACAAAATAAGTGTCCTATCTGTAAGTCACTTCCAAAATGTTAGAAGAATCATAAATATGGGTATATTCAAGTAAAGAAAGGATGAAACAGAATGAGATGGTAACATTTGAAGAATCTGGATGAAGGGTAAGGGGTTTAATTTCTAACCAGCATGTGCACCAGCACTTGGTTAGACTGGAGCTATGTTTTAATGAATGAATAACTGTTGAATGAATGAGCAGATACATACATGAATAAATAAACAATTTTTTAGGTTGTTGCTCTTTATTTTATTATTATTACTTTTATGTATTTAATACAGGATCTATAGGGTCTCACTACACAAATCAGACTCGTAGTGTTCCTCCTGTTTTCAGCCTCCCAAGTGCTGGGATTATAGGTGTGCGCCACCATGCCCAGCCTCAATAACAAAATTTTTGTTGAGCTACAACCTCCCTCTACCATCTCTTCCTGATCCCTCTGAGGTCTTCTATCTGGATTGTCATTTCCCTATGCCTCTTTGTTTTGAACAGGACTGTCAAAGTAGTTTTTTTTTTAAAAAAACAATTCAGACTATGCCACTCCATCTCTGTTGAGGACTCAGTGCTCTATGCACACACATCTGAAGTAAGTTATTTATATATTTTTCCAACTATTGAGCTGTAAACTCAAGAACTATATTTTATTCATTCTGGCCTCCTTTCTACCTGCAGACCCCCATACCCCCCACCAGAGTGTTTCCTTGTTATAACTGGTCTACTTAGCACAAATTGCGGAGGAAAATACATTATTGTGTCTTTGCTGCAGTGTTAATCTACCTTATAAGCTTGTCACTGGTTATATAATATTGCCTTAGTTTTGTTCACACAGCTTAGACCAAAAAACATTTCCTCTCTTTGTAAGAAAATGATCAAATCCCATTGTCTGTCTTCTTGATTTACCTGAAATTCTTTCATGGAAATGTGCTTATTCTCTGTTAATAATTTTTCATAATTATAAATAAATTGAGATTTTTTCATCATAAGTACAACAAAGTTATTTCTAACATCATGGATATTTCTAATTCAGAGAGAGATTTTGCTCAGAAAGGGAAAGAAATGTTTCATGGAATATTTGCTTACCCGCAGTCTCTACATCTCAAATTTCCCAAGTCAGAAAAACCCTTGGTGTCCCTCTAATGTACATCTATATTAAGTCAATATAGAATTCTGAAAAAAAAAAAAAAAAAAAAGAAGAAGAGCTGGGCGTGGTGGCGCAGGCCTGTAATCCCAGCACTCGGGAGGCTGAGGCAGGAGGATTGTTGTGAGTTTGAGACCAGCCTGAGCTACAAAGTGAGCTTAAGGCCAGCCTGAACTGCATAGTGAGACCCTGTCTCAAAAAAAAAAAAAAAAAAAAAAAAAAAAAAAAAAGAATTCTGGCTTTGCCTCTAACCCCAGGATTCTGAGATTTGAGTCAGAAAGATCATGAGTCTGAGTGCGCACTCCACAGTGCACTCAAAGATGGCCTGCAGTGGATAGCAAAACTCTACCTAAAAACAATGTATCTTATCTAAATTAATCTTCTTATAATTTCTGAATCTAATCTTTACTAAAAGCTCATAAGATGTGATTTCCCTAGAACTCAGCCAAGCTGTTGATCCAGTTGTGCCTCCTAAATTAGTCTGGCACTTTAAATTCCTCTTAGATTTATTGTAGCCAGCAGAAACACACACTTTTCTGCCAAAATCTTCCTTTTATCTATAAACCGGTTTAGACTCCAAGAAACTGTATTCCTGCTTCAGTTAGTGATACAAATGATCATTATAATCTTCTTGGTATGTCCATAAATGTTCAGCTTCTTATTATGCATTCCACATTTCATGGCTATGTTTACTTGCAACTATTAACAAAAATGATTAATTGCATAAATAGCACCAGATTAACCATTGTGAAACATATGCTAACATTAACTACATTGGGGAGGAAACATTTAGAGCTCTATTAGTGCTTTAAGACCCCTAGATTCTGTAACGCTAGACACTTTGGGATCAATAACTGCAAGGAGGGGTAGGGTAAAGCCATAGGGGTACCAATAACCTTGCATAATTCCTCTGCAATACTCCCAAATCTTCTGAGTGTCAACCAGACACGAAGAATTTATTGAAAGCATATCTACATGGCCTGACAGGCCCCTCAAGGTATAAACAGAGACAAATACTTTGGAGGCCATTTATTTGAGAAATGAACTAGAAAGCACAAAAAAACACAGAAGTCAACAAAGCGAGCATTCTAAGGATTCTGGGACAGATTCAGACTTACTAAAGCTTCTCGGAGGAAATAAATGAAATATGTTTTCCAACTGTCCCCTGAGGGAAAGTGATGCTGAGCTACTTATCCACTGACTTCCACCTGTCCCCAAGAGCATTAGATTTTTGGAACTTGAGCCTATTAAGCTGTGGCATCAGACACAACCTCCTCAGGCAGGGAAACAGAGATGCAGAGGAATCTCTAGAGGTGGGAAGTTGATATGGGCCCCGGGACAGCTGGATATGAATGTGAAGTTCTGAATGGAGGTACCAACAAAACCTGCTACAGTCCTGGGGTTTACTTTAGAGGCTGGATGAAGTGAATACATCATCTTTGAATATAGGACTTCTCTGCAAAGAGTTGTAGAGTAGAATTAACTGAAAAGATGAGTTAATGTTGGCAATCTTTGCATTTGAGGTCTAAAGATGATCTTCTGATTCCCAATAATGGAAATAAAACCTAGTGCTTCATATAATATATATAAATAATATAAAATATATGCATATACAAGCTTACAATGGCTATTTGAATACCTAATATGGGGTATGATAGCAAAGTATTAAATAAAGATAAATGAGTTTATCCATTCATCTATTGAATATTCCTTTTATGGAATATTTATACAATTCAAAATTATTTAACCATAAAAATAAGAAAATTCTCTCACTTGTAATAATGTGAGTGAGTTTGGGAGATATTACTTTAGATGAAATAACTTAAATAAAATACAAGTACTTTATGGTCCCAGTCATATGATATATCTGAAATAGTTCAACTTGTAAAAGCAGAAAACATAATGAATCTTGCAGGACCTGCATAAGACAAAAATGAGGAATTGATGTTCAGTGGGCATAAAAGTTTCTGGTATGGAAGATGGACAATATGTAGAGGTTGTTTTCATAAAACATAGTGCCTACTGTTAAAAACAGAGTATGGCACACTTAAAAGTTTTGTTAAGAAAGTGGCTTTCATGTTTAGGTCTTTGAATGAAAAAGAAGAAGACCCGAAGAGACTTGTGGCAATGATGGATGTGTTTACAGCTTTGGTTGTGCTGTACCATGCCTATGCCCACAAGTGCTGAACCATATGCATTAAACATACACAACTTTTATAAATAAATTATACTTTAATAAATCTATTAAAAACAAGTTAATTAAAATTATACTTGTGTTCCTGTTATTTTTTGAGCAACTGGGAAATATGCTTCTTCTTTAAATACTAGATTGTTAGTAAAAGACTTAAAAGTTTGACAAAATCTTGTTAGTGGGGCAATAGCACATTTTCTGTGGCCCCATCTGTTTTCTGTCCTTCACATAATTTTCCTTGGCATGTGTTCACTTTTCTTTACTCATGAAGTCCTCGTTGATAATATTCAGATTTAAGTCACTTTCATTTTTTGCATAGATGGATTACTATAGCCACAGTTGATTTTTCTGCATCTACCTTGGCTTTCCTATTTTTTTTCTCTGGTCTGATAAAAGTTGTTCCTTTGTTTAAATCCTAAAATATTTTCTCATCCAATCCTGTGCAAAAGCCAAAGTCATGAATGTGGCCTACAAAACCTTGGAATTTGCTCTACTCTTTGTAACAACTAATATATCTCTGAACTTTTTATGTTTTTCAACCTACTTCAGCTTTCCCTGCTTATTCTCCACATGTACACCAGCTATGCTGCTACTGCAAGGTCTTTGTACCTGGAGTTTTCTGCTCTAACATTCTTCCCCATGGATTTTTATCATAAATAGAATTGCAATATTCCCTTTCCCTACCAACCAAAACTCTCATGCCATACTTCCCTAGTTTTTCTTTCTATAACATGTGTTATTATCCAACATACTAGTTAATTTTATTATTATTTTCTTTTCCTCCCTCCATTAAGAATCTCCCCAAAGGCAAGGATTTTGTCTTTTTTTTGAAGTTTTGAAGCTAAGATTAGTAGGTGCTATATCCTAACCATGAGTACTTATATGATGACTGATGGATTGATTGTACACTAGCAGAGATTTAGTGTTCTCAAATATATTTACACAGTTCTAAAAGAAAGATTATTTTCAATTATAGTGAAAAGGTTGACTTTTCTGGATGCTAGATGAAGTAATTTCAATTTCGCTATTTCAGCATTATGTATGATTCTTATGACTACTCAAAACAATATTTAATCAAATGCATATTAAAGTTATAATCTTAGGTTGAGCAACTTTCTTTTAACTTGAAACTGGGTACTGCAATGCACATGATATCCAAAAAGATAAAGAAAGAAAGTAATGTATGCAAGAACATTAAAAAATACTAATAAAAAGTCTAATTTCTAACTTGGATGAGTTAAAACTTTTACTCCAGTCTTAGCAAATGCCACACTGTAGCTATATTTCACAAAACAGTGACTGACTGGGAAAACACTCCACCATCTGTCTACTGGCCCAGGTCCTGGGCTTCTGTGAGCTAAGACACTGAGCAGCTCTTAATTCTTAGCTCTCAGTTAGCTCCAAATCCTATAGCCAATGAGCAACGCTGCACAAGTCACTTATTCTCCTTTATATCCAATGTATGCTCCTCATGAACTCACTATCATTTCCTATAATTGGACACTGCAAAGCAGAGGAGCCCTGGCAGGTAACTGACAGTTCCCATGGAGTAGTTTATGTACAGTACTGTGTACATATGCAAATGTCATAACATTGTCTCACTGATGCCACAAATCCCAGAGAAGGTGGAGGGAGATATTTCAAATATACATTGAAATTATCTCAATCACAGAGTACAGTTAACCTTCCTAGTTTTACAATCAGGACAATCGCAATAATTTCCAAGAAGAACTTGAATTTCTCAAGACAAAAACAAGTAAGTGTAATTTCTAAAAATTGTAACTTAAGTTTAAAAATAAATCAGATTACTATATCAAATATTTAAAATCTAAAATTACTTGTCAAATAACTTAAATATGAATTCCAACTTACAGAGAAATCAATGCTAATAGTAGAATACATATTATGCTAAATGAACATAAAAACCTTTACCCTTTTAATAATTATATAAATATGCATTAAACATTAGTAAGATCAGTTTAACCTCTTTGCCAAAATGAATATAATGAGAATGTTGAAAAAAAGTGGGGCCTGGGAGATGGCTCAGTGGAATAATCGCTTCCCTGGTAAGCAAAAGGGCCTGAGTTTAATCCCTGGTTCCGTCAAAAAAATAAAATAAAAGGCGAAAGATTTATGCTATCTGAAGAGAAACCAGAGTATGACACAGACAAAGGAACTACAGAATAATGTACAGGACTACAAGATAAACCCTGAGAGGACTTCAATGACCACATAGGAAATATAAAATTCTTGTGTTGGTATATAAGTCTTGATCTACCTAGGTCTTAACCATCCAGCAGAAAAGTGTAAAAGTATAAAAATGAAGTATACATCGTGAGCCCATAATATTAAGCTGAGCTGTAAATGGATATGGTCGACAATTTCTTTTAATAACTCACTATGGTTGTAGAATGCTGGATGGTGTTGGATTGTGGTGTCGAGTTCAAGCACCTAAGTTAGTTGAATGTCAATGGAGTGCCCACTTTTGACAGGTGTAGACAAAGGAAGGGTTGTAGAAAGAAAAAATCATGATGTGTGTGTATAGAGAGTACAGTTGGGATAGATAACGCTGTGCTTCTACATAATTCTATGAGAGGCAAGATCTGCACTAATGGTGGTTGGACAGGATATTATGTCGGCTTTTAGTACTATGGTCATCCACTAGGTAAACAATTATTGAATTTTTGATATAGTTCAGGTATAAAAAAATAAGATAAGTAAGCAACTACACTCTTAATTTACTGATAAGAGATATCTGCTAAAATAATATCTATAAATATAATATCATGTATGCACCTTGTACAATACCAAAACGTCATGAAAATAGTTTCCAATGTATTAATTCATCAAATGTGTATGGTTAAGGTGTTTTGAAACTGTCTGATTGATATTTGTATTTTAATAAAATAAAAATAAATGAAAAAAATTATACATCAATAAAAATGTGTTAAAAATAAAGTTTTAACAGTTCCTCTACTGCCAGTGCTAAAAAAAAAAAAAAAAAGAAAAAGAAAATAGTTTGCAATGTATTAATTCATCGAATGTGTATGGTTAAGGTGTCTTGAAACTGTCTGATTGACATTTGTATTTTAATAAAATAAAAATAAATGAAAAATAAAATAAAATAAAATGCGAAAAAAAGAAAAAATCCACATTCATGGAGCTGAAAAGATGACATACATAAGTTTGGTGATATTTTGTTCATCCAATATGATTTAAAATTTGTTTTCAAAGTTCAATTAACTCCACCTATAAGTTTGTATCAGTAAAATAAGCTCATAACTATAGAAGAAATGCACCTACAGAGATATCTTCTTTAGTGTAATTTAGAGAAGCAAATACCTTGAGATATTTAAAATATGACCTAGCAAGAGATTGCCCAAGCAAATTCTGATGTGCTTGTGTAATAACTGTAATATATTCCAGATACACTGAGGTAAGGACATCCATGTATAACATATGTATATGTATTTGCATATACACATACACACGCACACAGTATGGTATTAAGAAAAGCCAACTTAGGTGATGTAAGATATAATATAATGCTACTTTTGGATGGAGATACTTTGTATGGAAATAATATCTATAGTATAAAACTTGAAAGGTATAATAGTAAAATATTATTTTGCTATTTTGAAATTTGTTTCTTTTCAAGAATCCATTTTATTTAACTTTAGCAATCTGTGACTTTGTAATATATTTATAAAATGACAATGTGGGCTTATACCACTTAGACCACACAATGACCTAAGGGCTGCCTGTCAAGGGCCAGCTGATCCAGCCACCAAGATGCAGTGTGGTGGATCACGCCAGTAATCCCAGCACTGGGGAGACTGAGGAAGGAGGATCACTGTGAGTCCAAGCTCTGCTACTGAAACCCTCTCTGTATGAAATAAATAAATAAATATTTTAACAAATATTAACATAAAATAAAAAAGGCAAAAGCATACTTAACAGTGAGAGAAAGATTTTTTTAAATGGATGAAACTCTATACAGATATCTAAAGTACAATATTTAGATGTACAGGAATTTCGTTTTCCTTTTTTTATGTATTTTTTACGGGGCCTCACTATGCAGGTATGACTCATAGTGATCCTCCTGCTTTCAGCCTCCTCAGCGCTGGGATTACAGATGTGTGCCACCATGCCCAGACTTGGTGACTGGCTCATTGTGCCTGGGACTGGGGCCAGTGTGGCACGTCGTGTGTGAGATCGAATCCTGATCCCAGTGCTTGCCTAAGAAGGCACTTAGGCACGTAGGCACTGAACTATCTCGCCAGCCCTTGTACAGGGATTTTTATCTTTTTGGGTTTTTTTTTTGCAGAACTGGAGGTTGAATTCAGGCCCAGGCAAGTGCTTATTCTACTGAGCCATCTCCCCAGTCCTTGTACAGGGATTTTAGAATCAGTAATGAACATTAAAAATGGGTAAAGGCTGAAAAAATATTATACCAAGGATAACTCTTTTTAAAAGTCTTGGGGAGACTTCTCTTTTGCAGTAAAGGGTTTGCATTATATATTAGAAATTAATATTTTATAGATCTCTAATCTATTTCCTTTATTGGTTTATGCACTTTACTTTTACTTGTTTTTGTAGTGAACTTATGGCTTGTATTTACCAGTCTCATCTGAATTATCTCTTTTTTAGTTTTAGTTATCGATACCAGTCATCTAACCATATATAATACTGTGGGATAACTTTGTCAATTTCCAAAACACTCAAAGCAAAACTACTATCACCATCTTCCCAAGAATCTCATTCAATCTTTCTACTACACTGAAAAGAAATTAGATGACATGCTTTCCTCTTGCAATGGAAGAATCAAGCATATCCTTTGAATGATGTGGCAATATTCATTTATATTTTTCTTTATAATTATACAACTTCCCTTCTACAACATATAAACATTTTCATTCATATGGCATGTTGGTCAGCTTTCCTCTGGCTTGGACTATCACCCGACACCCGTAAGTTGTGTATCATCATTTCAGGAATCACAGTCCAGGTTAGCTGGGCTCCGAGGGAGACACACCACAGCAGAAGGGTGTGTCAGGGCCCAGCTGCTCACTGATGGTGATTGAAGATGGAGAAGAAGAGCATGCACACATGTGGACGGGGCCAGTGAGTAGACGCAGCACACCAGAGCAGACCTCTGTAGTCACCCAGGCGCTCCTTCCTGCTGGTACCCTGCAGAGCACCCAAGCCAGTCGGATAACTGCATCTGACAACAAAGTTTAATGCTTACATGTGGGACTTGTGTCTCTGCATCAGGAATCGATCTCAGGATCTTGCACTTGCCAGGCAGGCACTGTGCTGCTGAACTATCTCCTCAGCTCTTGTTGACACTGTTAAATTGCAATGTTAACTTTTCTTTTACCAACAGAGGGGAAAGCTACTCATTTGTCTTTTAGTTGACATTTTTATTAGTTTGAAAATTCTATGTCACATAGACAGGTGATAGATAGACAGGTGATAAATAGGTGATGATAGATAGATAGATAGATAGATAGATAGATAGATAGATAGACAGACAGATAGATGATAGATAGATAGATGATAGATAGATAGATAGATGATAGATAGATAGATAGATGATAGATAGATAGATAGAGAATTTTTATTAAGTTTTAAATTCTATGTATATTATATATCTTAGAAGCTATAAGAAGATGATAAATAATACTGAGGCAACACAAGTTTAAACATGGTTTCTTATCGGTTTACCCAGAAAGACAGGTTATAGAAAAATGAATTACACTGTGTCCTTTCCCACTAAATTGTGTTTTAAGCTCTATTATTTTGTATTCACCAATAGGTTTCAACTTTGGCTTCCACCGAGTTTCATGAAATGTAGGTTTCTCCTGAAACTGAGAATATTTTTTAGATGCTAGGTAGTTAAAAAGAAAAACAAAGGGCCAACTCAGTAAATCTTTTAGAGAAGCATACAATTCAGTTTTACTTTATGACTAAATGTAAGAGCCCTCACTTTTATCATAAAATGTACAAGAGCTAAACCAAGAGAGTACACACAATAGTTTGATTCATTTTTAGTATTTTCTTCAGTGAAATAAAGCATTGAGAATAATAAGTGGTTAAAAAAAAAGAACAGGCTGGCCAAATAACTCAGCAGACCAAAGTGCCTGCTTAGGTAAAGCACAGGGACCAGGGTTCGATCCTGCATACCACATGCCATGCTGACCCTACCCCCCGGGGCATGCTGAGACAGCTACTGAGACTGAATGTAGTGACACGTGCCTGTAATCACAGCACTTGGGAAGCTGAAAATGGGAGGATCACAATGAGTCCAATCTGTGTAGTGAGACCCTGTAGACCCTGTACTAAATACATAAAAAATCTAGTATGATAGGGAATAGTCACTAATAATCATGAGAAATTAACCTTAATTAGTTGTTAATAATTTTCCAGTTATCACACACACACATACACACACACATTTTTTTTTTCTTTTTTAACCCTGCACAGATCATCACAGGACCCTGGAGAAAATTGCCCAAAATGATGCATTTAATATCTAGTTTCATCAATGATACCTGAAAATTATAATTAAGGTGTAGTGCTACAATGAATTCAAAGTCAAGTCTCTTTTGAAATACAGTCAAGTGAAAAAAATTTAGTGAGCTAAATATATAGAAGAATAAGTTACAGTGACAAGATTATTCCTAAATAATTTCTACACATAGATCTGAATTTAAAGGACTATAAAAAATATAGGTAAAATAAATACTATACAGAATGTAAAATTGCAAACTAATGCAATGAATTAGTCTCTGAGTTCTAGATAGTAACATCAACAGACAAAACACTGAGCAAAGCAATCTGCAGAGAGACTATTCAATTTCATTAAGCCTCATTTAACCCATCAACCAAAGAACAGAACAATAAATCATGAGACTAGCTACTAGCATTCTTGTCAACAGAAGGGAAACTTACTAACAGTTCTCGACTTCTAAATATATAGTCCCAGAACTGATATTACAATTTAATTATTATTTACATTTTATTTATTATATTTTATTTTTTCATGCTTGTTTTTAGGAAAGGGTCTACAGGGTGTTCAGGGTCTCACTACTATATCTGGTGTGATCTGCCTGTTTACAGGCTTCCAAGAACTGGGATTACAGATGCACCATGCCCAGTCTCAATTGCCATCTCAGTGTTCCCTGGGGGCAGAGCCAATACAGCAGGCCCTGGGGATCAAACCCCGGGCCCCTGCACCTAATTGCAGGTGCTTTACTGCGGAGCTATTTGGCTGGCCCTTATTATTTACATTCTAAAAGCAAATACTACTTTTTCTTTGTTATGTCCAAGCTACACTATGCTCAAGACAGAGAAGGCTGGAGGCAACACAACAAAGATTTCTTTTGGTGCAATTCACTCAATTAAGTATCCTCAATATTCTTACATTATAAAATTATTATTTATTCAAAAGATAGTTCTAAAATAATGTTTTTGCTAGAGAATGAATCTGTATTCTGCCACATCTAAAGCTGTACATTCATGTATTTCCTTTGATTTTTGAGTCTCCAATATGAATTTGTTGTTAAGACAGCATTGGCAATATGAATAAAATGAAAAAAAATGGTCATTTATATTGTTAAACAGATGGAACAAACAAATATTCCTGTGAAAATTTGGATTATATGATTTTATGAGGGTATTGCTCTAAATAATTAATTATATTTTACAATATAGATATCGTTACTCATCCCTAAGAATATATTCGACAAACAGAACAAGGCAGTGAAATTGGCTCTAACACAGTGTCATACTAGATGCCTACAAATACCTTGGAAAGTCAGGTTTTATTTATTTAATGTCATGTTAAAATAGAGATTCTTTGAGGTAGTAAAGGGATATGGATCTTGTTGGAAGGTCAGGGCTGCAATTTCACAATCAATACAGTTGAAGGCCTTTTAAGAAGTTATTTTATGTCTCTGATTTTCAGTTTATTCATTTTAATATGATTAAAATGTTCTCTAACTTGCAATGGTTTTGATAATTATGTTCATGTAATTGCATTAAAGGTAATTATCTTCCTGGTAGAATAAATACTAGCTATTTCATTACAGATATTATTTTAAGAAACACAAAACTGATTTGTTCATGTATTTTTTTTTAAATTCATGCCACCCTTGCCAATAATTTATCTTCTAATAATGTAAATACTATCAAATTGATGCAAAGAAATTCATTGTGTCAATGGAATAAAAATTATTTCGGCAAGCATATTGTGAAATGTTTTTGAGAAAACCAATGTTAACTTTTTTCAAAAATCACTTTAACTACATAGTATTCTTCTTTTGCTTTAGTATTTTCTTTCCTAAAATTTAATCTACATCATGCAATTTTACTAAAGGCACTGCAAAGTGATATGTTAATTAATCAAGAGTGTTATCAAGAGTGTTGAAGCTATCTAAACAAATTAGAGGAATTTTTCTTATTCTTATTCCTTTTATAAACATCATATGAATCAAAAGTAAATTAATTACATGATGTGTTAAGGAATTATTACTATATGATTAAAATGATCACATAAAATCACATGTAGATTTCAGTTTGGAATACACAATTTTAATTTATCATTTCCATTGTTAAAACATGATATTTTTTCAGAGACTGATAAAAATGCCTAACCTTTCTATAGCTATGACTGAAACTGTACACCATATGATATATACATGTATATCATAAGCAAAATCAGGGACTAATGATGTTTTTGTTTTATATGTGCAAAGGTTTTTTGGGGATGTTATGATACATACATAGACAAGTAGTATTTTATCAGAGTTAAACAAGAATCTTTCAAAATGTTATGACATTAAATGGAATTATTTAATATAAAGTATTTTATTATACATTAAAGTGGTTATTTTAAATGTTTAAGAAATCCAAATATTTGGGAAAAATAACTTTCTGCCTAAAAAAGCAGTCCATCTGATCCATAGTTTATTGTGATATAAAATGTATTAACAAATACCTAAATGCAATGGCAAATTTAATGATGGTAAATTTTCAAAATCTTATGCATTTTAGAAAACATGCATGATAAGTTTATCATTTAAATTAATTTCTAAAGCAATTGAAACCTACCCAAATGCTGCTCTTCTAGGAAAAGATGTGAAATCCATGCCTGTGAGTCATGTTTGGGAAAAATTAGTACATTTATTACTAATTCTTAAAAACGTCATATTGTCCACCTTATGTAATCAGCATAATTTTCTTTAGCAAGTGATTTCTATTATATTTTTAATGAAGTGAGAAAAATTATCTGAGAAACAAAAGCTCACTGATCCTAAGTGGTAGCACATTAGAAGCTACACAGAAACCCAGAGAAAAATGAAGGGGCAAGGAAACAGTTTGTGTGGAACAGAAAGCACAGGGAAATACAGATAACTGTGGAAGTAAGCAACTAAATTATTTCAGTGTTGATGTTAGGGATCATTTAAAAGATAATTTGAGCAATCTGGTAAGGGCTGCAGGTTAGAAGCATAGTAGCAGGGGAGAGAAACTACATTTACCTCCTGGACAGGAAGAAAGGTGGTACAGCTTGGTTATAACCTAGAGAAACAAAATTGTGTACTTTATGTACTTCACGATTTTCTGTCCTGCCTTGTCATCTACCCAAATAGAGAGAAAGTGAAGAGAATGCAAATGACACCGGACACAAAGAATAGGACAAAATATTTGAGTTAGCAGTTGCTCTTACAGACACTAAATGAGTTTGTTTAATTATCTAATGTCCATCCCAACCCTGTGTGATAAGTGCTAATAGTGTCCACATTTCACAAATGACAAATTGAAGTGAAGCATTTTGTTCAGTATGGGCAAATACTGGACCTCACTAGCTGATGGTATAAATATAAGATATAGGGTATGAATCCAGGCTTCTGCAGAAACAGATGAGACCATTTTATTTTAGCAAATACATCTGCTTGAACCACATTACCAAAGCCATTAGTCATTACACAACATGGTAGCAAACAGGTAAAGCTTGTATTTAAGTGAGTAAAATAAATGACTCACTCATCAACTTTAACATTTTAGGTGCTCTGCATCCTTTTGACAGGGGATACTGGTAATTGGACCTACAACCTCACACTTCCCAGGCAGGTGCTGTGCCACTGAGTTAAATCCCTGGCCCTTTTAAGTAGTTTGAAGGAAAAAACTGAAAAAAATTTAAGGTTAATTGTTTGGTTACCTCCAGAAAAGCAGAGCAGACTTTTTTTTTTTAATACAGGGTCTACAGGGTCTCAACACACAGATCAGACTCGAAGTGATCATCCTGTTTTCAGCCTCCCAAACACTGGGACGGCATGTGTGCACCATGCTCAATCTCAATTGCCTTCTCAGCTAGCCCTGCATGTCAGGGATAAAGCCCCATCCCTGCACACTGCCTAAGCAGGTACTTTAAGAGCTACCAGGCTGGCCCAACAGCAGACTTTTAAAAAGCATGAAAAGGCTAAAGATAAATGCAAATTCACTAGTTGTGGGGGAAATTATTTGGAGCTAAAATAGCAAAAGGAAATGTTTTCTCAAAACTAAGACTGTCATTAACGTACTGTTAATTTTGTGTGGTTTGGATGAATTAATGTTTTTAATAACTGAGTATTGCTAACATATACATAGTGGAAGAACAGTAAGCTTTTGCATGGCATCTGTGTAAGATGAATACATTTAAATCAAGGCCTCTAAAGCCGGATGCATCATAATGCACAGAAAGGAAGCCCTGAGGCTTCTATAACTTTGTGCAATTCAATGTATTATTGCTGTTTAGAGGGTTATTTTCAAGTTGGTTAATGGTATGTGAATGAGCATTTTGGTGATCAAAATTTTCAGTTTTTTGTAACGAGTTAGAGAGTAACAAAGAAAAAATTTTCTAGTACTTATTTCTTAACAAAGCACTTAACAAAACATTGACATTAAAGATGATTTGTGGTTTTTCTCCCCAAAATACTGTTCCTCATTTGATGATCTTCTGTCTGATGAGAAGCACTTGCTAATTCTGTGGTGCAAGGAATTATTTTTAAAAATAATAATACAGTTTACCATACCATCAAAGGATAGGTGATATTTTTGGCAAGGCTCAAATAGGTGGGATTTTCAAAGAAAACTTGTCCTATGTAGTATTTGAGGGCATGTTTGATATTTGCCTTGTCCAATCTGTACATATGGGAAGAACCTCTAAAGTATTTGTATATAACTCTTTTAATTTAGAGAAACAGAATTTTCCTTCTTATTTTAAATTATTTGAAAACTTCTGATAATTTTAAAAGATCAGATGATGATTTCAATATAAGAAAAATTACCTAACAAATTTTTAATAAACTAGTTTGCCAACTGATATGTAGGGACCACAATTTACATATTTTTTCTTTAGAGTATTCTGTTTGTGAAGCATCATTTGCAGCTTAGACAGCTGCTAAGCCCCATCTTTTACATCTGACTTGTGATTCTCTGAGTTATTGTCATTAATTACAATAATAATATATTTTTGAAAATATAAACATACTAAACCATCTATTCTCCATTCACTGTAATTTGCATATTACTGTTATTTTTTAACCAGACCAACTAAAATTAGAAACCATAAAATATCAATACAGCATTTGTAACAGTGATAATTTTATCCTCCTTTAATACTCCCCTCCTTGCTATGCCACCCTGTGAAGGCTCTGGTGACTTAACCTTCACAATAAGCTATAGTCTTGGCTCTTTTTCCATTTTATTTGAAGGCAGAGTCTCACTACATCACTGGTCTGCTGGGGCTGATTTTTTTTTTTTTTGTTTTTAGAACTGGGGATTGAACTCAGGCCCTTGTGCTTGCCTAGGAAGCGCTTATTCCACTGAGCCATCTACCCATCTCACTGGCTGATTTAAACATTGTAACAGAATGTGTTTAGCATGAAGGGGGAAGATGGGGGGTGGAGATCAACCTGGTTCTTGACTCTGCCACTGCCCAGTTCCCAGATCTGAAATGGCAATAATAATGGTCTCTGTGCAAGCCCATGCTAGTAAGCACAGTGCAGCTATTGTAGGAAAAGCAATGTGATGCAGTACATATTCAATGAATATTAACCATAAAATCTCAGGATAGTGAGCTTTGGTACAAAAAGCCTGGTCGTATACAGTACAGACAATTGCTAGATTAAAGCCATGTGTCTGTGTGCCTACTTCTTAAGTTGGTGCGTTCTTTGAGGATGAGGATTCTGACCTAATTGTCATCCTGGAAATTAGAATGTTGCCTGGCATATAGCTCTCCAGTAGATAGTACTAAATTGAATATAGATGAGAAATAAAACCTGGAGGAAAGATAAGAGCTTTGCTTTTGTTTCCCTATCCTGGATTCTGAATAGGCAAGCTTCTCTAGGAGTTTATATCCATCTCATCAGCACAGTGAGGTTGAACTATGACATAGTTATGAGCCAGGTACCACTTAGGAGCCCATAGATTCCCTCTTTGTGAGCTCTACATTTTACCATGTAGGAGCTCTGACTGACAGGTTATTGGGGTTTTGGCTAAAGCTAAGTCAGAAGAGTGCTGAATGCTAGACAGACAAATGCCTGCAGTGGGTTAGTCTAGGGAGCAAATCCCAGCCTCTAAACGTATCCCAGATCATGAACCCTCTGTGACTGACTCATCTCAAAACATGAAATGCTTGCAACTCTGACCACCGCCAGTCCAGCTCTGAAACAGCTCAGATGTGTTAGACATTTCATTCTCATTCTGTGTTTACTATTTTCTTTGAAAAATATATCAGAAACCTTGTTTTCATTGGACTAGTGCATGACTAATAGTCTCCTTGCATTTATTTTAAAGAGGCTGCAAATCAAACACATGTACAGTAGGAATGTTTGTGATTTTTTTAGAAGAGCATTAAACTTTTCATTAAATGTATTATATACTATTTTATGACAGAATAATCTGTTTTCAATTTTAATAAAATAGTTTTTTTATACCTTTGAGGAAAAATGCATGCAGCCCTGTAAAATGGAGCAACTTCATGACTTTCCAAATTGTGAGCTCTTTTATAGCCTCTATTTAGTAATTATAGAGATTTATAACTCTCTCCTCCATCCACACAAAATTCAGAGCTGATCTGTCCAGTTGACTTACAGACTGAGTCGGAGGGGTCCACATTCATTTTCTTCAACAATAAGCTATTAGATTAAGTTAATGATTTAAGACTAGTATATATTTGAGAGTAAGAGAAGGAAGTTTAAAACTAATTTATAGGAATATAATCCACTGGTCATTTTCACATTTCATCAAAAATATTTGGGAAGATAGCTCAGTAGTAATTGATCACCCTGAGATGACAAAACCCTACTGTTACTGCTTTCCTAAGAGCAGAAGGAAGCCATTGATCTTCCTTAAGGTTTAGCCATTGGTATAAGCTGACAATTTATCATTTATCAAGGAGTTAATATATTCTAAAGATAATAATCAGAAGCATATCATGGATGCATTTGATGTTACAAGTCAAACAGTGTCATCCATAATAATATATAATGCAGATCTTACTGTTATATTTAAATTTATATATGTAAATTTACTTTAACTCTTTTGTAAATCATTGAGATTAAAAACTACTAATTCTGCATTACATACAAATATACAAGTGACATCAAAAATTATATTATGGACTTCTAAAAACCTGAGTGATTCAAAGTATATTATTGTTTTGCTTTTAAGTAAGTGAAGTACATTTGAAGCAAATTTACTAGTATTACCCATGAAAATTTTCTGAAACAATTCTAATTCTAGAATTTTCATATCTTATTTATAGAACTTTATGATATTTTGTTGATATAAATAAAATATCGACATGTTAGCTTATCTATGTCAATATTTTGTTTAATTAATTTATATCAATATTTTAGTTAACTTGTGCTAAGTTTTGGTAATTTAAATTAATTTCCCTTTGTTCTACATACTAGTTTTCTGCAATATATAGGTAAGGATTTGATTTTTTTGGCCAATGGGTATGAAAATATTTTCTGAAAATAAACGTAAGTAAACTTTTTTCCTACCTACTGGTGCATTTACCATATACTTACAACATTTCATTTTTATCAAAGTATTTTAGTCATCCACCTAGTATTGATATAAAGCTAATATATACAAATAGAATGATAACCCTATAATAATGTTAATAATGACTATAATTTTAAAGTTAAAATGGAATTACAATTTTCAATATAGATTTTGGCTTGCTGTTCATGTAAACATATTTATGTGGCTTAAAGCTGTCCTACTAGGACTCGCATGAACTTTTGGCCTTGCATTCAAATGCCATTCAGTGCCAACTCTATGCTTGTGCTACTGTGTCGAGCTAAATATCTCTTTTTAGTCCTGAAGCTGTAGGGAATAAGTGCAACAGAGGCAGAGCTGACAATAGCAAGGAGGAAGACCATTGATAAGCAGCTACACATTTAGGGAACATAGATAGGAAGTGGCTTTTCTAAGGAGCGAAGCTTACTTCTAATTCCAAGCATCAGGGTTTCAGTTTCTCAGAGAAGAAAATAAATGGGAAATGCTGAAGAACATCCAGTTATAGCATGAGAGAGAGAGATAAACAGAGACAGAAAGAGACAGAGCCAGACAGAGAAAGACAGAATGACATAGAGAGAAAGGAACTCTAAACTTAACAGAAGATAAGCGTAAAATTTAGGTCACTGACAAATGAGCATTTTCTTTATGCTTTGCTTTTATATTCATTTCTTATCCAAGTTTTCAGGGCTAAATGCATGAAAAATCTTGCTTTTCCTTTAATGCTCCGTTAGCAGAGGCAAGCTCCTCTGCATCAGTGTAGAAAGGTTTCTGTACCCAACAACTCTGCTTTTGTGCATGTGTCTGGCTTATTCCTCCCACAGTGTCCTCAGCTGTAGGAATATCTGCAGCGTACAAATCTGGTTACTACGGGCATGCACTCTGTCTTCATACATCTTCCATATTGAGGCTGAGGACATCTGGTCCCTGATTTATCCACAATTAATTTGCTTCCCACACTAAGCCTGCCTCCCACACTGAGAATCTTCATACTATCACTATGTTCATCTTAGATTTATTTATGCTAATCATGTTTTGTATATGGGAAGATACATGGTAGAAATTTTAAACCTAGAAACTAGAGGTAATTTCATTTTTTTCTTATGTAGTCAGTCTTTCCTTCATAATCCCCACCAGACATTGCTGGAAGGAACGTGATAATCTGGTCTTACCTGTCTTTTCTTAAAATCATAAAATTATTTGTTTAAGAAACTTCTGTGCTATCTCTTTCCTGCATTTGTAGTTTCTTCCTCATTCCCACCCATCATTAATAAATATACCGTCATCTGCTGAACACAAAGACACTGATTTGACACAAGCACTACATCTCCTTTCTTGATCCGGTATAAACATAGGCCCATGTTGTTTCTAGTTCTTCCCTCCTATTCACTCCTGAAGTCAAAGCAAGCTCTGTGACTCAGGAGAAGGCCCACAAGCCTGTCTCCCTACCACCATGTCCATCGCTGCTCACTCTCAAGTTCGGGTTGTTAAAATGCTCTTCCACCCTTTTCCTCCTTACACACAGTCTTCAACTCAAGTTCCTGTGTGCTGCTACCCTGTCACATCAGCTGGCTCTGGAGTCTGACTCCCTTACTCAACTGGCCAAGTAATCTATCCAAAAGGCAAATCGGATTATGTTTGCCTGTTGGTTTACCACTGTTCAAAGATTCTCTTTGAAACAGTTTAAAACTTAAGTCTGGTACTTCACCATCTTGTCTGTATCTATTTGCACACTGTGGCCTGTCACTTTACTCTTCCTCTTCCGGCTCTATCACTGCTTTCAGAATCGGCGCTGCTGCCTCCCTGTGCTCTGTCTCTTCGTGTGTACCACTCTACCGTAGACGTCCATCTCTACGCTGCCCAGCCTGTGCATTTTCCCTTCAAGCCTCAGTTCCAGTGTGGCCTTCCCAGGGAGCTATGCACACATTGCCAGTGTGTGAGGTTCCTGCTGGTTTTTCACCTTTGTATTTTTCCACTTTAACACAAACATCCCATTTCTCACTTTGTTTTCCTTTCAAAATTATGAGCTCCTTAAGAAGATGTAAAATGCTTTCCTTTTGTATTCCTTTCACCAGTAGAGTTCTTATTTCAGTAAATAATTGTTGAAAAATGTCTGATGAGGTAATTTTGTTGTTTATATATCACACAATTTGGGAGGAAGTGTAGCTAAGAGTATATAGCTAGGATTTTGACAGTACGCAGTGGCTTTTACTCTCGAGGTCTTTGCATACTTCTTAAGTTAAATTCAGAGTCTGCAGTGTGACTCAGAATGGCTACGCTTGCCAAAACCTGGGATAGGGCAGATTATGTGCTTACTGTTCGTGCATCCCATAAGGACAGGGTCTTGTCTGCAGAACCTGTGAGAAGAGTGTTGGAGCAGGGGAAGAACTCGATGCTGTTCACGGAGTCTGTGTGGCCATACAAGGTGCCTCTGCATCTTTCGCTGCATGGGGGGAAATAAGAGTTAAAGTTTTAGGAGTAACATTGAAGTTGTTTAGCTGTCTATATAGGTTAATAAAAATAATTAACTAACAGGCCCAATGTTTCATAGAATTAGCATAATATTGATTAAATTTAAATTACTTTTAGTTTATAAAATCATTTGGTAAAGGCATCTTTATGCTGTTTTATTTATGTCATGAAATGACCACATAACATTGACTCCAAACTGTCTAGTAAAGGAATATGTTTAAAAAGGTCGTATACTAATTCATAAGATCAAACAAGTTTTTAGATAATTATTTTTCTTTAATTTTTTCACAGCCTTGGCTGTTTATCAGAATCACATGATGCACTTTAAGGAAACGCTGATATACAATCTCCAGTCCCAGATATTCTGTTCCACTTGAATTAGGATGGAACATGAGCACACATGCATTAATGCCTCCTGTGGTAGTTGTAATTTGTGCTTAGGTCTGAAGCCCTTGGTGACTTTCTAGGTGTTTTACCCAGATAAGCACCGTCAGTGTAACTTGGGAATGTGTTTAAAATGCAGATTCTCAGCTGCACACCAGATCTATTGAATCAGACACCGAAGTGCAGCCCAACAGCCTGCTTTAGACAGTTCTCCCCATGGAATTCGGATGCACGTAAAACTTTCAGTCACTGATCTAAACCATTAGAAAGATCAAACTGAGAAAGGAAACCAGTTCTAGCTTTGATTTTTTGGTCATATATATATATATATATATATATATATATATATATATATATATATATGTTTTTTGAAATAGAGGGAGTAGCAGGAAGCTAATATGTGCTGAGAACAGAGCAGTCAATGTCAGTGTATTCATAATTTGATAATCAGTTATACTCTGACTAACTGGTTCTCCTCTGATCTGGACCAGGCCTATGCCTTAGCATGGTAGGAAATTCTTTACCAGGAGCCAGGGAGCAGAATATAGTTCTGACTCTGAAAAGAACTACTAGGGTAGCCATAGGAAATTCCTGGAATCATAGCAAATACCCTTCTTGCATGAATGAAATACTTTTTGCTTTAACTCAGAGATTCAAGTCAGCTCCAAAAACCAGAAATTCTCTGGCCAAAGTTGCAAGTGTGTGACGGAAAGCACTCTTACAAAACAACTGTTAGAAATACAGATTATTTTTCCCTTCTTAAATTTTAGCATTTTTGAGTTCAATCCCTGGTTCTGCAAAAAAAAAAAAATTAGCATTTTTGAGGAGTCAAAAGATATTAGGTTTTATATATGTATGAACACGTATGTAGGTGGCTCAGCAACTTTTCCTTTATATATCAAGGATAAGCATTGTAGTACTTAATATCCATAAACATTCATGTTCAAAAATTTTGATATAGTATATGCCTTGGTTGTGAAGCCTGTCATTATTTTCAGATATTTGTTATTTTAGGAAAATTTTTCTCCTATATTTATTTTTCTCTTACTTTTGTTACATTTTCTTTTGGAACTCTGTGTTATATTTTGTCTCACTTACCTTTATATTACACATTTTGCCTACAAAGTTGATACTCTTTTTCCATAATTAAAAAATTATAATTGAATAATATTTATTCCTAAATTGGGTGGGAAAAAGGAAGCAAATGTTTTCTAGTTCACTGCCTTATAAAATCAGGAAAATAATTCTTTTGATGTTTTCTTTTATTATATAAAACCAGTTATTAAAATACCATTTCCTCAGTTAATTTGAATATATACAGTCATGTTTTGTCTGAGTTCTTGATAATTTGGTGATTTATTATGCACTACATGTTCCTCACTGGGATTTCTTTTATATTATTTGATCCTGAAAAATTTGTAACTTTTCATGTGCTTTGGATTTGTATGAGAACAGCTACTTGATACACATGAAAGGCAGATGAAGGAAAACAGAGATTAACTGGAGAAAGGAGGAAGAAGCAACCTGGAACATGTGGTCATGGTTTCCATCCAGGTGTCTTCCAGGAGGCCCATGAGCTCATAGCCTGGGCTTTTAGAAAGCAACTAAATTGTGAGGGCTTATCAGTGCCTTGCTGGTTGGAGGTAGGGTCTGGTCAGAAGGGATGGGACATGGCATGTGGCCTGGTAGAATTCACTTCTTCCCTACCTTATTTTTTTGTTCTCTGCTTCTAGTCCAAGGTGCCCTATACTATGCTGTTTGCCCTTGGAGCCATTCTACTATGAACTGAAAGCAGTGGAGGTCAGCTATTTTGTCTCATCAACAAAAGAAGTATCTATGACATTTCTAGTCAGATTTGTTGTCCTCCATAAAATCTTCTAACCTTGTGTACGTTGACTTGCTCCCTGAAGTTCGTCTCTGCTCCATTTTCATATACTCGAGTGCAGATGGAGATTGTTACCAAATGTCTTGTCTTACAGGCACTATGTTAACTCTAATCCTCCTGGTCTCCTACCACTAGCAGACTACAGTGTGTACTGCAGTTGCCTTTTCTTATCTAACAATAAAAATGCCCTTCTGGTAATCAGGCCTCCAACAATGATAGAGTAACCTATACTGCAGTTCTCTTGGCACAATACAAAAATTATAAAATTACACACATTATATAAGTCAAGCATTTCTGGATTGAACTAAATATAGTGTGGAGTGGTGATCTGAAGAGTGAGAAAGAATTCAGCAGGAACCCTTTGGTCTCTCTGATCTCAGCTTGAAATAACTTTCCTGTCATAGAATATAGGAGTGGAATCTAGCAAAACTAAAATCTCACTGAAGGACACTGAGAAAGCCTAGGCTGCTGGGCTGTCTGGAAGTTGCACTGTAGGACTTCTGAGAGAGCTGAGCTTAGGGAGGGAGAAGCTGGTATGGTATTCACCCTGAATTAGTTCTTGGCCAGAGTCTAGATAGCATTTCCCCAGGGAAAGCCTTCCCACTGAGAGCTGAGTACTGACACCAGATTGCAGGCACTGCTGGAAAAAGAGATCTCATTGTGCACCTCAGGCTTGCAGTTGGGCCTCTACAAGGTCTCCACCACAGGAAGGTCAGGAAGGTGTAAGCCTTGATCAATAAAAATAAAATTATAAAACTAAACCCTCTATTAATAGATGAAAATCAAAGTTAATGAATTTAAGCAATATTATAAGTATATTCATTGCTTTAAAGGAACGCCTAGATATAATAGGTATAGGTATGATTTCTGTGTATTTGTCTCCCCAAATCCTCATGCAGTCACTGAGGCACAGTTCTAAGGTTTATGATTAATTCATGATCCAAGGCTGGGATTATGGGTGTGAGTGCTACACCCAGCCTGAGGAAGCTAGCGTAACTGCAAGGTAAGAGAGACAGACTTGCTCTCTGCAGTTATTGTTGCCTCTGCTCCTCCCTTTTGCTCCTGCTGTTTTGCTGCCTTCCACCGCCATGAACTGCTGCCCTCTGCCAAGTGCCCCTCTGCCTTAGTCAGCTGAGTGTGGACTGAAACCTCCAGTAACTGTGAGATAAAGAAACTTTTCCTTCCTTCATTTTGGGTGTCGGGCACTTGTCCAAGCAATGAAAGAAGAGTAACTAAGACAGGTGCAAAAGTACTTTCAGAAGATATATGAAAACTGTAAAAGGCAGCCCATGGGACAATGGGCCAGTACAGTAATGTGACACACAAAGTTCACTGGATGAGCAGGATATGACATTGGAAGCTGCAGGAAAAGGGGATTACTAAGATTGAAAGGGTATCAACAGAAATTATCTAATTTGACCAACAGGAAAAACATTCATGTACTATAGATAAGAAGTTTCTGTCACCAGTGAAAAATATCACAAGTTCTAATATACCTATAATTGGGGTTCAAAGAGGTTTGGAAAAGAGAGGAAAAAAAGTATAATACTTTTGAAAAATTTATGGCTGTACTATTCCACAATTTAATGGAAAAAAAGTTAAGGTGCAGATCTAAAAAGTTCAGAAAAAAATTCAACCATGAATAAGAACAGACAGAATTCACCTAAGCCAGCTATCATAGAAAAACAGAAAGATAAAGTTCTAAAGTAGCCATAGATTAAACAAAGAAACATAATATGGAGGGAACAATGACACAAATGACACCTGACATCTCAACACAAGAAGAGAGGCAGAATGATGTTTTTGAAGGCGTAAAATTCAATATTCAGCTAAAGAAAAACCCTTAAACCTTTAATCATGAGGATAAAACAAATTTTCAGATCAATGAAAGTTGAGAAAAATTCACTAGCAGAACTTTCCCACAAGAAATGCAGAAATTTATCCAGACTGAATGAGAATGACATTGGAGAGAAACAACTAAATGGAGAAAAGAACAAAAGCATCTGAAATGATCAATATGTGCATTAATATGAGATACCTTTTTCTTTA
>PVKA01031690.1:0-26034 GCA_004027165.1 Ctenomys sociabilis | reverse complement strand
TAACGTTTTGGTACTGTACAAGGTGCATACATGAAATTATATTTACAGGTTTTTTTATAGCTGAATTATATCAAAGATTCAATAATTATTTACCTAGTGGATGACCATAGCACTAAAAGCCGACATAATATCCTGTCCAACCACCATTAATGCAGATCTTGCCTCTCATAGAATTATGTAGAAGCACAGCGTTATCTATCCCAACTGTACTGTCTATACACACACATCCTGATTTTTTCTTTCTACAACCCTTTCTTTGTCTACACCTGTCAAAAGTGGGCACTCCATTGACATTCAACTACCTTAGGTTCTTGAACTCGACACCACAATCCAACACAGTCCAGCATGTTGTCATGTGGCCAGAGGGCCATCATTAGAAACCATAGCCACGTTGTCACCATTCCAACTCTCAGAATCATAAGCAAAAGAAACTTCCTTTTTTTAAATCACCCAATCTCTACCCATTTTCTTATAGCAACACAAACTGGTCAAAGACACATAATTATTGATATTCTGAAATAAAATTCTTATGTGAATCTATTGTGCAACTTTCACACTTTTGATTTAAATTTATTTTCACTAATTCGTGTGCGAAAAAGGGATATCTCCCTCTCCTGATCGTTACCGTTCTTCAGGCCTGTGATCCTGTATCAACAGCCTTCCTCTTTCTTCCTGACACCCACCTTCATCCTCTCACTTTGAACAGTCCTGCCTGCTGTTTCTTTCACATTTCTCTGCAGCTTTTCCTCTCTCTGCTGCATTCCTGTTTCCATTAGTTGTTCTGTTTCCTTTTCCTTAATGTGTTTGTCAAATATCTAGATTATTTTTCTTCCTGAGGTATCCTAAATGTCTTTAAGCAAAGGAATTATGAATGTAGTCAACTTTAAAAAGTGAGAACTAGAAATAAAAATAACTCATGTGCTGGCAAGGGCTCTTTGTTTCTTACTATTTTATTATAGGTGAATTATTTCTTTCTCATGCTCTCTAAACTGTAAGAACTATTATAATTCTTCTGCTTGGCACACTCCCGAGTATGCTGTTATAAAAAGCAAATGCAGCTTTAGAAGCAATACATAGTGAACAGTACACACGGAACACCTAGCTTCCAACCTGCTGCCTGCTTTGGTATAATAATAAATATGACAAAATCTTACTCATTTTAATTTATGTACACAGAAAATCAAAACTAAATTCATGAGACATCTGAGTTGGAGACATTCAAAAAGCTAAATTATTGTATTAATTTTGGATACATATAGTATCTTGAACTGCCAGGGAGGGGTTTTTAAGTAGAAGACTACTTCAATAAGCATATAACATTGGATGGTTAGCAAGACCTATTATGTATAAATAGTAAATGCATATATATATATATATATATATATATGTATATTTTTAAAACTACTTATTCTTTTAGCTATGCTAATATCTTCTCCACCACAACCGTACCATGGCAGTCTCATTTAGGGGATTAATTTGCTGTCTTGTATTTTGGGAGGTGTATGCATGCATGTGCTACTGAGGACAGAACCCATCAACATACCAGGCAAGAGCAATATTACTGAGCTACACCCCAGCCCCTGCTCACTTTAGAGAGCAGTGAGAGTTATTCTTTCCAAGAATGGTATCATTAGAGATTTAGGTTTTAAACTATTTTACTCCCCATAATTAGAGTTTCAGGCTTGACAACTTTAGAAAGGGTTAGAAAGGAATATACTAAGCTAAGATAGTATATATGTGACCTTAGCTGTAAGGTATACGGTCAAATATTGTCAATCCGTCACTCTTAATTTATCATAAATAGTTATTTGTCATAATGTGTATGTAGATATAAGCTTTGGTATTGGGAAACAAATCAAGATTGGACTCAAAGCCTATACTGAAAATTTGTAGATTCTAAACTGCTTAGGTACAGCACTCAACTGATACTGCCCCTACCCTTCCTAAATCTCAGGGATAAAATAAATGTAGAGCAAGTACCATGAAAAACCTACGTATGATGACTTTGGTATCTGGTATGTGTAGCATTGATTCCAAATATGTCATCTAACCTTTCTGAACCTGTCATCTACCTACTAATGTTACTAACCTTGGAACATTTTAAATATGAAGTTCAATTCACTGTTAGAAAATATTTTGTAAGCTGTTTGGTATTAATATCTTTGAAACAGTAGATTAAAAATGAAGAAAATTTAATGTGCATATTGTTATTTTAAAAATAAAGCTGTTTTTGTTTTGGCTTAAAAACAAAGAACATGGTGTTCTACCTGTGGCTGACTTACAACTATTCTATACCCCTCCAAGGGGAAAGGAACATGAAAGTAGTGATTTTAGACAATTTGTCAAATCCACCCACATTTCTGATGACTTTTTGATCATGAAAGAAGTCCTTGTCAGATAAAATGTGGAGTTTAATGTGCCTTTTCACTGAGACATCAAAAACAATTCTTAACTATGTCAAAAATTAAATCCACATTATATTTTGTTTAAACAAGAACGAAAGTTTTACAAAGAAGACAGAATAGCAAGGTCCCAAGAAATGATAGAAAAACATTTGAAGGGTAAAATTATCTTCAATGTTTTTGCATTTTTATATGAACAAAATTCAAGATAACAGCTATTGGCCAAGCAAGATGATCTTACTGCAAAGGATCCTAGATAATGTCACCCATGAACAATTTGTTTATGGTTAGCAGAACTTTAAGTGGGGAATGAAAAAGAAGAGTAAAAGTAAATACGCAGTCATTTATCTCCTACCCCAGCCCAGAAACATGGAACTCACACTCTGGTCCAAGTCCCAGTCATTCCATCCTTGCCCAATCTCCTCAGAGTCTCCTGCCTGCAGGATAGGAGAGCAATCCTTAAGCAAAGTGCCCTGGCCTGTTCTCTGGGCAGGAATACACACTTGGCTCGAACTAGGCCAATCATTTCTCAGAGGCACACAGGCTAAACTGGACAGCTACAAGCATTGAAGGTACAAGGTCATGAAGAGTTGCCCAAGTTGGTAGGATGCTAGCTCAAAGCCATACGCAAGCCTGTGGCAGAATAACTAGTTTGCCAAGAGGAAAGTGGAACAGATGTGAAACAAAGGTAAATAGAGATTAGGAAACCAAGCAGAGAGAAGAGAGAATAAGAGTGAAAAGCTAGCTGCCTGATCATGCTTGTTTTCTTCACATGGGTTCTGTTTGATATTTTAAAACAAATCTCCTTCCTTTACTTGGGCTGGCTCCAGTGTGTTTTGATTTCTCAGAACCGAAGACACTTCAGTGAGACATTCACTGGACTAGAATCAAAGATCGAAGTGTAAACAAAAAACGCAAATTATATTTCCAAAATATACACTAAATCTCGAGTGACACTAAGAATCCTGTATTACTTATGTTTTATAACAGCTGTATTGTAATAATTCAACAATTCACACTTCTTTCTCTGCCCCTTAGGTTTTAAAATCTCAACAAGTGTCCAGATCTAGTATACAAATTTTGAACCGGTTTATCCACAAAGACAAAAGCAAGGACACTACAGCAATACAGGAAAATGTGACCGTTGACAGCCAAGCGGCAGAGGAAACAAAACTCTATAAATGGAGCACAATAATTCCAAAGAATAAAGAGCAACCTAAGGCCATAAAGAGTGTTTTTGCAAGGCTCTTTGGTTCTGCGGAACAGCTTATATTACATCTAATATTAGGGGAAGGAGTTCTATGGAAGGAAGAAAGCAGGGGGTTCAGGCTCTAAGGGCTTCGTGAGAACCCAGGCGAGCCAAAGCCCCACGCCTTCGAAAACAGAAGCTGGACTCAGCTCTCCCCTCCTTCCGAACTTGTCAGTGGCTTTCAACCATTCCCCTGTCTAAGAAACTTCCTCCTCCTTATTTCTTAAGAATTAACACAGTAGTGGCTACAGACCTAATTCAACCCTCAGTCACTTTGGTCCTTTTGTTTGGCACGCCAGCTGCCCACGCATTGTTTAGAACCCGAAACCTCTGGGCGTGGCCTGCACTTGAGGTCCCCAGAGTCCTTGCCACGCCCCTAGCTTCACCACGCCCCTTCTCCTTTTCACTAGGCTGGCAGACAGCTAGAGGCATCTGAGGGTGTGACACCCTGCTCTGTTTTCTACCTCACAGCTTCTGCTTATAACAATATCTGGTTTTTCAGAACTGCTTTTTCAGTCTTTTTAATTCTCACTGCAGATTTCTAATTCCCAATACAAATTCTCTAAAGGGAGAGGTTGAAACAGCTCTCGTTTTTGAGAGTAAGCATTTCTCATTTGTGCAGCATGCAGGGAGCTGGCCAGCCTATAGGATAGCAGTTGTGGGTCACGAGGCCGTTCTTCGCCCAATCATACGTGGCCTCACACCTGTCCAGGGCCTATCAGCCTATGGGCAGTACAATCACCTGTAGCGTTGAGGGAAAGGTAGTGTGCAATTGTCCCGTGCCATGGGTTAGCTACATATCAGAGAAAGCCTGAGCGAATGGCCTCTATCTTGCATCCCCAAATGATTAACATTTGTGAGGCTGATGCTGAGTATTTAAGAAAATTAAAATTGAGTTCTTTCCTTTTGTAAGGAAACAGTGATCTATATATTTTAGGATAATTTCCACTGAAAATGATAAAAATACAAATATTAAAAGGTATCTAATATGTATTTACATATTTGGGGTTCTTTGAATATTTTTTAAATTTCCTTTTTCTTTGAAATAGGAATTTGTACTAGAAAACTAAGAACATAACCAGGTAATATTTTCTAATCTTGATTCTTCCATTTAATGAGCTAACAGATTCTTCAGTAATTCAGTGGCTCAATTTCCTCACCTGCAAAATAAGAATAACAACAGTAACTGCCCTCAGTGTTATAAGATTAAATGAGAAAAACCAAATAAAACCTTCTGAATGGATGCCTGGTTCATAATTAAGTGCTAAAATTTGTTAACTATTAGCATCACTGTTGCCTTTGTATTTTGTTACATAAAAGGGGAGCTGTGTACTAATGTATTAGTAATTTTTTATAGTTCTGATAGTGGTTGACATATATATATATATGTGTGTGTGTGTGTGTGTGTGTGTGTGTGTGTATGTGTGTGTGTGTGTGTATTCTTGTCTCTGACATTGTGCTCCAACTCTGTCATACAAGTTCAGCATTACATTTTCAAACAAAATAAATTTCAAACAAAACAGATCAAACTGCTTTATCATCTAGCAACAGTATTTTGTTCGGCTTGTTTTAACCTTAGTGGTCTGTTTACCCACTTGCTTATCTTGGTGCCTACACAGAGAGGCTACTTTCAGAATAGCCTCCAATGCAGACCGTTGTCAGTTTGAAGGTAAACAGCTTTGAAAAGCCAACAAAGGCTACAACTGATGCCAAAGCACTGATCTAATGGCAGTCTCTTTGGAGTCTCTGGCCAGTTTCAGGATGACTTCCTGCCTGGAAATAAGACAGGAAAGTGCTGAATGGGTGCGTGCCAAAGGGGCTGGGGCCTGAAAGGAGTAGGACTTAGTGAAGCCATCAGAATCACGTAGGGAGCTTTAGAAAACACACCGGGGTTGCTATCTCATTAGGCTAGGTAAAATCTAAGGCTCAGGGGTCAAACAAGAAAGGAAAGCACAATCAGCCATATTTTTGTAAAGCTCTCTAAATGCTTATAATGTACAGCCAGGGTTGAAAATTGCACTATTCTGGGTCTTTCTCTAATTTGCTTCTGCAGCTGACTACTATTCAGAAAAGAGACTACCAAGGAAAGGTAGAGGAAAGCAGAAAAGAAGATACTGCTCCAAAACCTGTTCATCACAGCAGTTTACCGGGCCTTGCTGTGTACTCAGAACTGTGCAGAAACAGAGTGAGAAGTCACTGTCTGTGTTTACAGACCTTTCAGAGTAGGGAAGTGAAATTAACATGCAGGACATGGAGGCAGAAGTGTGAAGCAGTGCATGTGGCTGCGGTTGAGAAAACACACTCAGGAGATTCAGGCAGAGCAAGGTGAGAGTCAGTGTGAGGAGCTGAACTTCCTGATGAGGAGCAGAAGCATGATGAGCATAATGAAGAAAATAAGCGAAGTCTAAGGAACTGCACAGTTGGATTGAGGGGTGGCAAGACCACTCTAGTGGAAGATGTTTGCTGGAGGACTTTCAAGCAGGAAATACTTGTCAGATTTCAGTAGTGAAAACTAAATTATAGAGGGCCAGAATACTAGTCAGGGTAATTTTACCAGCATGCAGTAGAAGCTAGGAAGCCACTGTGGAGTCTCAAGAAAACAGATACTATTTCTGGGTAATGTAAACAAATTTTGAAGAAAAACAGACTGAGTGATAGTTTGCTATAGTAATCCCAAAGTCCGGGAGGCGGGTGAGGTTGGCATAATCACAGTAGAAATAGATAAGGAAAGGGGGTGGGGTGAGGATCCTAGAAATAGGTTTATATTGTCTTTGTATCATTTTGATTTGACTTTTTTAGAGATTATAAATGAACATTGTAAAATTGGAGGAATCACAGAAAAGTAACAGGAGGCAGAAAAATATACATTGTTTCTCTAAATAAGACCAATGTTCCAGACATTTCTTGCAATTTTCCTCGTATATTATACCATTATGATGACCCGTGTGAGTGTTATATCTTGTCTTCAATATAATAGTGCAAACACTTTCCCATGTAGCTTTAAACTGCCATAGCTATGTGACCTTTGCTGGCGATGGGTGACTGTGATTTACCTACAGGACCGAAGATTTCAAATTGCTTTCAATCCCCCCCCCCCCCGCTGCTAAAACCAGTATTGTGTCAAATATAACTTTTCACTAATCTTTTTCTATTTTGACAGTAATATCCACAGACTACATTCTTAGACATGTCATTACAAAATAAAGATGAAAAGATATTTTTTGTTGCTTTTGTGAGAAATTGCCTTCCTAAAATACTGATACAATTTGTCCTGCTGCCAACAGGGTGTAACCATGTCAGATTCTTTTAGTTGCTAGTTTTCTAAAACAAAAAAGAATCTACATGGTATATTTATGATTATTTATAAAGTTGAACTTTTTGTGTGCTTACTGGCAACTTGTGTTTTCTCATTTATGAAGGACCTGTTCAGTTTTCTTTTCCCATCATAGAAATAGGAAGAAAAAACAAATTCTAACACTTGAAAATACACTAAGAATGAAAAAGAAAAGAATTTAAAGGTGTGATTTCTTGGAAAATAGAAACAAGGCAATGCAAAAGAAAAAAGCACTCATAAACAACATGAAAAAGTAAATAAAAATTTAGGAGAAAATTGCAACACATGTTACAGAAAAGAGGCCAATGTTCATAAAACAGCTTATACCAACCAATAAAGGTCACCAACCTAATGAAAAACAGGCAAAGGGGATAAACAAAAAGCAAATTCAAGTGGGTTTTAGATAGGATTCAGCTTCACACATAATGAAATGTGCCAGTTAAATTAAAATAAGATTATTTTTTCATCTTACAGGTTTGCAAAGTCCAAAATGATTTCATTATAAACTCTATTAAGAGGATATTGAAAAACAATCATTTCTATGTTTTATATAAAACTGTTTTATCAAAGTAATTTATGGCCGGGCATCGTGTCTCATGCCTATAATTCCAGCACTTGGGAACCTGAGGCAGGAGAATTGCCATGAGTTCAAGACCAGCCTGAACTGCATATAGCAAGACCCAGTCTCCCCTCAAAAGTGATTTATGTATACTTTTGGAAGACAGCTGAACAATGTGGAAAATGGAAATAACCTTTGACTTAATAATTCCACTTTTAGGAATTTACCCTACAGGTAACTTAAAATCTGCATGAAATAGTATATAAACCAAATAATGCTTGCAAATGTATTTGTAGGAGCATAATATTGGAAACAGTCTGAGAAACACAAACAGGACATTATTTAAGTAATATTTGGTGTATCTGTGCAATTAGTTATATTATAGCAAAATTTAAAAAAAAAAGAAAAATCAGGGTGGCTTTGTAAATACTTATAGTTTTTTTTTTTTTTTTTTTTGTCTTTTTGAGACAGGGTCTCACTATGCAGTTCAGGCTGGCCTTAAGCTCCCTTTGTAGCTCAGGCTGGTCTCGAACTCACAACAATCCTCCTGCCTCAGCCTCCCTAGTGCTGGGATTATAGGCATGCGCCACCACGCCCGGCTTGTAAATACTTATAGTTTTGGTCCAAGACATATACCTGGCCAGGTATGGTGGTGCACATCTATAATGCCAACATTTAGGAGGTCGAGGCAGGAGGATTGCCTTGAGTTTGAGGCCGGCTTGGGCTACAAAGTGAGTTCAAGTCCATCCTAAACTATATAGTGAAATCCTGCCTCAAAAACACACACAGAGCTGGCCAGATAGCTTAGCAGATTAAAGTGTCTGCTTAGGCAGTCACAGAGACCAGGGTTTGATCCCTGGTGTACTGTGCCTGCCGGCCCTGCCCCTGGGGATGTGCTGAGGAGGCAGTTGAGACTGGGCATGGTGGCACACACCCGTAATCCCAGCACTTGGGAGACTGAAAACAGGAGAATCACTACGAGTTCGATTTTTGTAGAGAGACCCTGTACTAAATACATTTTAAAAAAAGATATATCCTTGAGTAAAAAAATACAAAAAAAGCAAGCACTGTGTAGGAAGATATGAAGGGCTGGGAGGGGATTTACATACATTTTCTTCCCATGCACTGACTTGCTTCAGCTTGATACATAAGAAATTAATTATAGTATAGTAGTTGCCTAGGGAATAGGAGCTGCAGGGAATGGGAGCTGAGGAACAAAGATTAAAAATAAACTGTACTCTACCCTTTCATTCCTTGCAAATTTTACACCATACATTTTTTTTTTTTCTGTTCTAAGATTCCTTGAAAGTAGTCACAATGAGGAAATGTGACTATGAAGAAAATCACTATAGTGTAGGTCTTGAACATCTCCAAGGCCCATGTGTTAAAGCCTGCTTCTCTGGGTGGGACTTAGCAAGAGATGGTAGAGTCTTTCAGAGGAGGAGCCTAGCAGAATGTCCTTAGGCCACAAGGCTGTGCCTTTGAAGGGGACAGTAGGCTCCCTGTCTCTTCCTTGGTCTCACTCTTTTTACCCCCATCGTGGATGTGCTGCTCCACCAGAGGCCCATGGCAAGGGGTCACTGATCTTGGTCTGATACTCCCAAAAGTGAGCCAAAATAAATCTCTTCTCTTTCTAAGTTGATTACCTCAGGTATTTTGTTATAGTGACAGAAAGCTGATTAGCACAAGAACTATGATAGCTTTTCTCCATTATATAAAATCAAGGCTCAGAAGGACAGATGCTTGGATTCCTTCCCACTTGAGGTTCTGATAAAACTGCATCAGTCAGAGCTTTCCTTGGACTGAAAGCCCAAGATGGTGAGGGCTATGAATGTGGCTTTCCCAAGTGAATCACCAGCTCCCAGCCTATATGAGGGGTACTTAATAAATATGTCTTAGATGACTAGGAAAATTTTACTCCAAAGAGCAGAAAAAAGTAGAAGCTTCAGAGAGAAATGGGGAGACCAATGAGAAAGAAGGCTCAGAGATAAAAGCATTTAGGAAATTTAAAAAATGGGAGGAGGTTCCCCTGAGAAATGGACACTGCAAGGAAGTCAGAGTCCAGAAGGGCCGGGTGAGTGCCTCAGAACCTGTCCCTTTCACATGATGTGTGTCTACAGAAAACGTACTAAGGGGACTGTGGGAAGAGCTGGAACCAAGTTTCATTGAGCTTTAGAAGCCATATAACAAAGAAGAATGAAAGAATTAGAAATTGAAAGGACAAAGCCGGGCGTGGTGGCGCATGCCTGTAATCCCAGCACTTGGGAGGCTGAGGCAGGAGGATTGTTGTGAGTTCGAGACCAGCCTGAGCTACAAAGTGAGCTTAAGGCCAGCCTGATTTGCACAGTGAGACCCTGTCTCAAAAAAAAAGACAAAAAAAAAAAAAAGAAAAGAAAAAGAAATTGAAAGGACAGACATACTATTCAGTCTACTTTGGCTTTACCAGAGATAAAAATCAAATGGAGAATTTATTGGCTTATATAACTGGAAATTCCAGAGACTCAACTATGTCACCAAGAGAGTCTCTCTTATCAACCCTCCCTGTCCATTTTTCTATGTTGACTTGATTCTTCTGGAGAATCAAGTATTGGCTTCTGACAACTTCAGTTCTGCCATTATCAAATAAGCATCCCCAGCAGTTTCTAACAGTTCTAGCAAAAATCTTAGAACTAACTTGTATTGGACAGCTTGAGTCAAGTCCCGACCACTTATCACTGTGCAAAACACTCACAGTTCAGGTAAGAGCCATAGGAGCACTCCATAAGTCATAACTTTAAATCTTAAGAACCAAGAGTGAGAGGGAATAAGAATGGACCCCCCCCCCCCGAGAAATCAGAATGTTTTCAAAGACAAAATTGTTGAGCAGGTAAAAAGAATAGTCATAGTAGTCCGTTATAAACAAAACAAAACAAAACAAAACTCAAATGTGGCAAGTTCGTTCTTTAAGAATAAAAGTTAGGGGGGGAAAAGGAATAAAAGCTAGAAATAATCTTTGTAGGGAAAAAAGTAAAGATGGCAGAGAAGATTGGAGAAATTCAGGAACAAATTCTGAAAGAAAGGGGACTAGATCGTGTTTAGGTAGAAACACTGAGATAGGAAAAGCTTGTGTACTCAGACTTAAGAAGGGTCTTGGAGCCATGTGATATCTCCAGTTGTTCTACCTGACCCCTTCCCCTCCAAAAAGCAAAAATCATACATACAAATTAGAATCTCTTATCAAGCCATTCAAACTACTTCAACGTGGCTAGTAACAGAGAGTTCAGGATTTTAGAAAGCATTTATATTTATTGTCATACAATCTGATTCTTTAAAATGCCTGCTTTTCATTGAGTGAAATCTAGTTCTCTATTTGCTCTCAAGATAAACAAACCATAAATTGACGATTTTTTTAGCTTAAAATATTTTATGTGTTGGAAGACACTTCATTTGTGCCCCACTCTTTTCTCTGTGGGCCAAGCAAAACCAGTTCTTTTGACCACATAGCTAGTGACATAATTTCCAGATTTTTCTGTGGCCTAGTTCTCTCTTAGGATTCATGATCATTTATAGATGGCTTTCTTTAAAGTATGTTTAAATATAAACTTTCAGATAAGATCTGGCCACTGCTGAGTTGGGTAGGGCCATTGAATAAGCATGTCTGAATATATTGCACATACAATTTATGATTTAATTTCCCCTTTTAAAAATATTGTATCATAACACATTCATTTTGAACTTGTGACCACAAAATCTCAAATTGCCTAGGCTAGTGTTAAACTTGTGATCCTTCTGCCATTCTTGTGAATGATCACCAAGTCTAGTCTTTTGCAATTATGTAACAAGTATATATTGAGTCAACAGAATGGAATGTTCTGCTTTTTCTTTTAAATCTCTTCTTGTTTCCTTCAGACTCCATCCTGTCACTTATCCTGCCAAAATGTGACCCTTTATAACCAAGTAATATAAAGCCTGTAGACTTTCTTGTAAACAGAGACAACCCTCCTGCATTCCATTAGCTCAACTGGTCTTTTGGCTTCGGCACTAACTCTCCTGTCTGAATCCTGAATAATCTGGTTCCTATTCCTTCCTAATTCTTTGGTCATGTATTTCAGCCTCTCCAACTGTGTGTGTGTGTGTGTGAGAGAGAGAGAGAGAGAGAGAGAGAGAGAGAGAGAGAGAGAGACAGAGACAGAGACAGAGACAGAGACAGAGACAGAGACAGAGAGTTTTGACCTGGGCTTTCAAATCAGTTACACTCAGTCTTTGCTTCCCACTTTGGCTTTGTGCTAGCTGTTCTGGATGAATGGACATTGTGGTACTTATAAGCTATTCTATCCTTTTCTTAGGTCCAATTAAAAACTACCAGTCAAAACAGCATTGAAGGGATTTAGAATTAGTTACATCTGCCCTGTACTTTATGGAAGGGTTCTAGGAGTCTTGGATAACTATCACTGTTAAGAAACTGTCTGATGAGATTTCTATCCCAGTCCTAGATTCCCACATGTATCTCCTTATTCTTACTGGAACTCTGAAGCCCTCTATATTATAACTGTACCATCTGGGTGTCTTGATTTCATTATGGCTCCCATCACAGGATCATAGATATAATAATTCATCTTTATTATCAACTTGCTTTTGAGCACTGAGGATTGAACCTAAAGCCTTTGCACTGAGCTATATGAGCAGCCCCTTTTATATTCTTTTTATTTTGAGACAAAGTCTCACTAAGTCTCTAAATTGCCTAGGCTAGTGTTAAACTTGTGATCCTTCTGCCTCAGCTCCCAAGAGTCCTGAAATTATAGGTATGTACCACCATACCTGGCTCTAGGCTGTCAATTTGAATTGAGAGATGCTGAGAAAACTAGTAAAACACCTTTATGGGTGTGTCTATGAATGTGTCTAGAGACCATTGGCATGTGGGTCAGCAAACTGAGGTGGGAAGACCACTCTGAAAGTGAGTGGCATTGCCCAGTAAGGCAAGGGGCCCGAATGGAGCAAGTGCAGGAGGAGGAGGAAGCGCATCAGTTGCCTTTACTTTTTCATCCAGTCTCTTCTGTCTTTCATTGTGAGTTCACAGTGGTAACTCTCCACAAAGCTTCCAGGCCTTCAGCCTCAGACTGGGACTATGTCTTTGGTTGATTTTGTTCCATGGCCTCCAGATCATAGAATGAGATGCCGCCGGTTCCTCTCACTCTCTGGCAAACAAAGAGCCATTGTGGGACTATCTAACCACTGATCATGTAAACTAATCTAATACATCACTTTACTAGTTATAGACTAATTTTATTCCTCTAGTGAACCCTGATGAATAAAGTTTGGTACCAGATGCCAGAGAATCAGAATCAATTTCCCTCATTGGCTTTGTGGTTTCTATTGTTGACTCTCCAACTTCATTAGACCTCTAGATTCTCCTGATCACATAGATAGTAGCACTGATGGTCCATGCATGAACTGTTTGAAGAGGTACACAATGTAAGTAGTTTATAATCCTAATTCACCACTTGTGAGAGTCATTTAGTGACTCTGTATATGACACTTTTGACTATTTTCTCTAAAATGAAAGAATATAATGATGTTGTTGGGTTGCTTCTGGCATCAGTGGACAAAATAAAGATGAAAAACTAAGCTCAGATTTTTAATTTCCAGATACATGTAAAAAACCTGAAGGCTTTAAGGATGTCGTGAAGGACAATATTCTCACTGGTAGAATAGGGCTGTCTTAGTCATTTCTTCATGATTGAGACAAACATCCAACACCTGCAGAATAAAGGAGGCGATGTTTATTTTGGTTCACAATTTCTAGAGGCTTCAGTTCACAGTCAGCAAGCTCCAAGGCAGAATGCCAGGGTTAGAAGGGTCTGGGTAGAGGAAAGCTGCTCATCCCATAGCAGACAGGAAGCAGGGAGACCAAGAGAGGAGCTAGGAAGGGAGCTATAGCCTTCCAGGTCATTCCTGCAGTGACACAGCTCTTTCAGCCAAGCCTTACCGTCTAAGAGCAAGTCAGCTACAATGCCCCTATAAGCCAATCACCTCCAAAGGTCCCACCTACGACTGCTTGAGGCTTTAGTGGCCATCTAGATAGAAGCCATAACTAGGACTAAAGTTGATGAAAACAAAAATGCAAGGCCTCATCCTGTATTGGTCAAATTACAACCCAAGTCCAACTCTCAGCCTGAAAAGGTAAAATGAGGGCACTGATTATAAACTGTGATAGAGAGATGTATGGGAGCACCCTGAAGAAGCTGGGAACATGGAATTCCTCAATTTTATTAAGTTTATTTTGCCAGAGGCAGTGGCCTCCCCACCCTTGCTGTCCCTACCTTCATGTCCTATGGTGTTGGCCTCTCTGCCTGTGCCTGAGAAAACTAATTCTGAAATTGCCTATGAAAGCATTAATGACCTGCCTACCTCAGTTACCATGCAAGACCATGCAATACTCCTCAGAACCCACCTTCACCACCAACTTTTTCCTTTAGGTTTATAACCAGGCTCAAGTGTCAGCAAGTCCATGGAAATGAAGTATATAGTATGACCTCTGAGGAGCTACACTATACTCCAAAAGAACTTGCCAGACACTCGAGGAATATATATATATATATATATATATATATATATATATATATACTTCAAGGGCTTGGAAAAATGGTGGAAGAAAAATAAAATTTGATCAAGCAAGTTTGATTTTTTGATGCAGGTCATTAAGCAGATTCTGGGTTGAATGTTGCAGTTCATGGAGTTTAAGAAACAAAGTGCCAATTGTCCATTTTGTTAGTTGGCTGAAATATGGATCAAACATCGGCCTACTAAGAATGAGCTGTTAATGCGTGATATCCCCTAATTTGCTGTTGATTAAAGAATCAAAGCTTCAGAGAGATTATCATAGTGGAGTCAGCTTGTCAGGTAAAGCCTACTCCTCTGTACTGAGAGAGTCCAGATGTGCCTCTAGCTATTACCTTAAGAAACAGATTTGTAAGGGGAATGCGAGCACCCTGAAGACCTCTGTCATAGCTCTTCTCTGTATTCCAGACTTCACAGAGAGGACTGACACAGTCACTCCATGCAGTGAGTATATTTGGATCCCAGAGTGGTAGGGACAAAGTGAAATAATGGACAGCAGAGACAAAGCAATGACCTGAATGGCCTGACTTTTATAAGTTTGGCATTCTGGGAAGCTGTGATTTGTCAACTTAGAAAGACCATGTCTCAAAATAAAAAATGCAAAAAGAGCTCAGGATGTAGCTCAATGTGAAGGCTCTGTACTTCATTCCCATCTACAAAAAGAAGAGAAAGAGGAGGAAGGAAAAAAAGGAAAGACACAGAGAGAGAGAGAGAGAGAGACAGACAGACAGACAGACAGACTCTGACTAATTAATCATGACGTTCCAGAATTGAAACAGATGGGGAGCCTGCTAGATCATACTGCATCTGTATAAGCAGGAAATGTCCATGGGGTTTCAACAGAAGTTTGCCTTGCATCATAATACTAGAGAACTGTGGTGCCTCAATCAAATCCTAGATTTGAGCTGGTTTCCAGACCCAGAACCCCTTGATGAAGGAAGACCAGATTCCCTTTAAGAATGCCCATAATGTGTTACCAAAAAGTTAAAAGGCTGGGTGTATATATAGCTTAGGGTGAGACCCTGGGTTCAAGCCTTGCTACCACAGAAGAAAAGAAATCACAACTTTGAAGAGATCACAGAGAATAGTACCATTATCAAGGACTGAAAAATGCAGGAATAAGTCCTCATAAATTTTCTCCATTTAATTATTTTATTTGCCTTGTGTAAGGCAGATGGATCTTGGAGAACAACAGTAGAGTATTGTAAGCTTAGTAGAGTAGTGACTTCTGTTTTAGCTGCTGTACCAGATGGGATATCTTTGCTTGAGAAGATTCACACACCTCCTAGTACTTGGTATGCTGCTATTGATTTGGCAAATAATTTTTTCCATACCTCTTTGTAAGGTTCACCATATGCAATTTACTTTCACCTGACAAGCCCAGCAAAACACCTTCACTGTCCTACCTCAGAGGTATGTCCACTCTCCATCTCTAAAATACCTTAATTTACAGGTATCTTTGTTGCCTTTCTCTTTCACAAAATATCATATTGATTTGTTACATTGATGACTATCCCAACTGGACAGAGTGAGCAAGGGGCAACAACCACTTTAGACATTTTAGTGAAGCAGAAATTCAGGTGATTTCTGCCACTGAATGTCTAGGAGTCCCATAATATGGCGCATGTAGTGATATCTCTTCTAAGGTAAAACATAAGTTGTTGCATCCAGCCTATTCTACAGCCAAGAAAGGAACAGAACATGTAGCAGCTCTATTTGGATTTTGAAGAAGTACCTCACATGGACTTATTACCTTGGCCCATCTGCCTAGTGACTCCAGAGCTGCTAGTTTTGATTGAGATCTATAACAGAAGGCTCTGTAACAAGTCCAGGCTACTGGGTGGCATGCTGCTCTGCCAGTTAGGTATATAATCCAGCAGATCTATTAGTATCTGTTGTATAAGTAGTAAACAGGGATGCTATCTGGAGCCCCTGGCAGGCCCGCATAAGGGCATCAAAGAAGAGGTCCTTAGGATATTAGATCAAAATCCTTCTACCATCTGTAGATGACTACTCTCCCTTTCAGAGACAGTTCTTAGTCTACTATTGGCCCTTAGTGAAATGCTTAACCATGGACTATCAAGTTATCATGTCATGGACTGGGTAGTATCTGGCCCACTAAGATGTAAAGTCAGACCTATCATCAAGTAAAAGAACTATGTACATGATCACACAACTTTCCTGGTTGCTAGGACAAAATGCTAGATAACCACAACTCAAAGGACAAAGGATTAATTTTGGTTCACAGTTCAGGAGATTTAGTCCATGGTCAGCTGCCTCCAAGGCAGAAACATCATTGTGGAAAGCTCCAACACTACTCTCCTGTCCACTGGATCCATTTTCTCCACCAGGAGGTCCAAGTGCCTTGAGCTCTGGGGAAGTGCCAATTGTGATCAATAAAGATGTGCAAAGGAACACTGAGGGTATGGCACAAGGCAGAGGCACAAGTAAAGCCCCTTCCCTGACCCAAAGGAAGGAGACACAATGTACTGGAGTAGGTATCAACTGCCCTTCCATCTCACCTCCTATAGTTGATGTTTTTAAGAATGAAGACAGCCTCTCTTCAAAAGGAACTGAGCTCTCAATCTCTCACTAAGGTGTAGGACTCAGACCTCCATCATGCAGGGGCAGAGTCTACCTGTCTCAGAATGGATTTCTCAGTTTTGTCACAAATACCTCAGTGTCAGATTGCGTGCAAAGCCATAAAGACAAAACATATTTGTGCTTTTTGTTACCATTTTGAGCTCCTGAAAAATAAATTCTGCCTTGGAGAATGATGGTGAAACAGGATTGTGGGGGATGCTTCCATCACCTCCTCAACTTGTTTCACATATGATGACATTTTGTATCACTTTTTTTAGAAAAAAGAGGAACCAGATATTTTCCTAAGAGAAACTTTATAACAATATCTTTCTGAAAAAATAACACACTGAGGGTTACCCTCAGGATTCCCCAGGTTGTGATCATAAATACTAAAACACTTTTACTAACCTCAAATTAGTAGGCCAGAAAATGAAAATAACATTTCTCTGCATTTCTGGGCTAATATTAAAAAAAAAAAAAAAAAGTCAAACCTACATGCATGAGACTTTTTCAGCAAAATAAAAAGTACCTGGAAGACAATCCAAATGAAATCATTTGAAAAGAAGTAATGCTGACATATCTGCTGGGAGCCCATTCATCAGACTGTTTAATCCAGATCCAAGAATGTCAGGCTATTGGCTCCCATCCTGATCATCTGAGGACAGAACACAAATTTCAGAAAGATAAAAACATAAAATAGCACTCAAAGGAGCTTCTAAATTGAGAGTTGGAGATATTAACAAACTTATTCATTTCTTTCTTAAGAGTAATAAAATGCAATTTTGCATTTATTAAGGTTGTCTAAAGGATATTAAGATAGATAAAATATCAGTTATTTCAGAATAAAAAGTATTGAGAACCATAATGGGCAAGAAATTGGAAGAGAGAAGGGGAAATAATTCAAGAGCTCTGGAGAAGAAAAAAAAGATGAGCTCTTCTTGTGAAATAGGAGGAAAGACATGTGAAGAGGAGACAGAGAAGTGAGGCATAGAGAAAGGGCAGATGAGGTGGGGAAAAAGAGGGAAACATTCATTCCCTTTATCTGAAGTCACCAACCAACCAGGAAGGGGAAAGGGGCCACCTGCTCCTCCCATAGACTAAAAGACTTTCCATGGTAATGCTATGGTGTGCGTAAGTGCTCCTCAAAGGTCCATGTGTGACCCAAGTCTTGGTCCCATGGTGATGCTATGGGGAGGTAGGGCCTCACTGTGGAACCTTTGAGAAATGGGGCCTGGGTGGAGGGGATCCTTCGGTCATTAGGAGGATGACTCTCAGAGGGGATTGTGGGTCTCTAACCCCTTCATTTCTTTTCCTCTCTCTTTGCTTCTTGGACACAGGTTAAGTAGATTTGGTCTGCCAGATGTTCCTTCAGTGAAAGCTCATCTTACCTTGGGCCCAAAACATAAAGGCCAACAAGTAGGGACTGGAACCTCCAAAACTGTGGGCCAAGATAAACCTTTGCTCTTTATAAATTGTTTATTTCAGTTATTTTGTCATAGAAACAGAAAAGTAATATAGGCAGGGATTGGATCTGTTTTGTTTCCCATTGCAATACCTACAGCCCAGCACAGTGCATGACATATTGTTGATTTTTCAATTAGTATTTGTTGAATGAGATGGCACAATCTTAAGAAGAGAAAAATTCTGGAAATAGCTATAGTAGTACTGTGCTTTGGAATCCAAAAGAAATGAGAAGCAAGGTTATTAATCTTAGGTTAATTGATGGTATGCATTTAAAGAGAATTAAATCATTTCTCTATGAGTTAAGAAACGAGAACAGTAAAAGCAGTGAGATGGGAATAGGAATGATCAGCAGGGTGGAATGCAGAAGGGATAAGAGGGTATGTGAATGTACAGGAGAGTGTGTGGGAAGCCAGGCTGGAAGTGGAACCAAGGGTAGAGGCAGCTGAGAGCACAGATTGGCAAGATCCTAGAACCAGGCAGGCACTTTTGAGGGCTGTAGGCCAGGATGGGTAACAGGCTCAGCATTAACTCAAGCTTGTACTCTAAATTCTATGAGTGTTCAGATGTGAGCTACTTTACTTTCTCCTGTAGCCTGATTTGGGTAGGGATTGAGACAGGTTCTCACTGTGTATTGCACACTGGCCTGGAATTCACAGTGATCCTCCTTCCTCAGCCTTCTGCATGCTGAGATTAAAGGAGTGTGTCACCATGTCTGACATTATAGCCTAAATTTTTTAATCAAATGAATAAAAAGGACAAAATAAAGATGAGTTAAACACATGTTTGATATGTGTCATGTTTATTAAAATTATAATCTATTCATTTTTACTTTTTTTTTTTTTTTTTGTCTTTTTGAGACAGGGTCTCACTATGCAGTTCAGGCTGGCCTTAAGCTCACTTTGTAGCTCAGGCTGGTCTCGAGCTCACAACAATCCTCCTGCCTCAGCCTCCCGAGTACTGGGATTACAGGCCTGCGCCACCATGCCCGGCTCTCATTTTTACATTTATAAATATATCAATACACGAATATATGTAGATACAGTACATATACACAAATCACACAATGTCCTGATAGCTCCTACAATATTGGGGTTGATCATGATGATTAGAAAATCTGGCATGTAGTTGAGTTATGTTTTATGTGTTCTCTGCATTATAGAACTGGGCCAAGATCAACTCAAATAGGCTAAGGTTGAGGACCCAGAGACAGGCATGTGGGTGGGCAAGAGGTTTGGAGCTGCTGAGAGCAAAGAACTCAGAATCAAATTGACCATGTTGTAGATTTATATTTATAACTTTATACAAAAATATCTTCCTGGTAAAAAATAAATTACAATAGCAACTCTCATGTAGGGGAATTTTTCAGTGAACAGACTCTTGAAAATCACAGTTCAATTTTTGTCTTCATGGCCCTTGGATACATTGTACAAGTTTTTGCTTTTATTACAGGATATTAAAGCCCTAGAAATAATTTGAAATTCAATACTGGTCTCTGGCCCTGAGACATCAGATATTTTTCTCCCTTGCTTAGTTATCCAACTATTTTAAAATCTTACTCTCTTTGATCACTGATAGGAATGTTGGCTTGCACACTCATTTTAGCTTCAAACTTGTGTTCTTTTTGAAAACCCTAAATTATGAATTTCAACAAGTTAGCAAAAGCTTTATATTCTCTCTTCTGTCCCTAAATATCCACCCACTCATGGATTCAAGCTATTACATGTCATTTCTTGCTTGTCTTTTTTTGTCATACAGACTTCCAATTAGCCATTTTGGGGGTCTGACCACATTTGCTAGGAAATAGCTGTTTAAATATGTCTTCCTCTAACACACTTTTAGTGGGATTCCCCTGGCAAAAGTAGATGGGATTTTAAAAACTGGAATCATACTAGAAACAGAATTGTTTTTGGTAACTGCTGTTGAGTTTCCTGGCTGGCATATATGGAACTAAAGTGACAGTTCCGTTGAAAGGAATGGATGACCAAGAAGAGGGGAAAGATGGTCACCTCACCAAAGCAAGCTGCTCAGCTCCAGCTGGGATTTTTGTGCTTCACTGCCTTTGTCTGCTTTCTTCTCCCTCCTTAAATTCCTTATGTCTTCTTCCTGCTTCAGTGCTGAGATTCTGCCAAAAATATTAAACAAAACTTGAAAGGGAAGGATATATAAAGATAAAACTCTTAAAAATAATACTCCAGGGAAAAACAAAATTTTCTTTCTCCTGTAAAAACTTGTTGTGATATGCTATCTCCAAATAAGAACCATCAAGTCTGATAGGCACACATCTGAAAGTAACACTATTGGTAATGCCTAGTATTTACAAAGCTATTTCTAAATGTCATATATTGTGCTAACTTCCATGTATATACTTATGTTGGTTAACTAATCCTCACAGAAACACTGTGAAGAAAGTGCTTTTACTATCTTGTTATAAAGATGAGTGAACAGGCTTCAAGGACCCTGGTACAGGGGCATTTATTTTCTCACATATTAACCATTTTAGACTTTTTGCAGGAAGGGCTCTGAGAATCAAAATCTTTTCATTCAATGAATGTTAACATCCAGAAACACACTCAATCTGTGTGTGTGTGTGTGTGTGTGTGTGTGTGTAGGGGGTTATAGCATTTTTCAGATTGTAAAAGTATTTGTTTAGTAATTCAACTTCTACCTACAGAAATCTCCTCTAAGTGCAAAAAGACAAGCATCATGCTCATTTATATTGCTGCTAAAATAAATGAACTTAATATCCATCAATTAGCATCAGTAAATCTGGAAAACAAGTTTGAGTTTTTGTTATTCTTTTTTAAAAGAACTGTTGAATGTACCACTTAATACAAAATGTTTATGTAAAAATTATTACTTAATTAAAAATTCATATTTAAACACAAAACAATAGAATATTATTTGTGAATACAAACAGCACTTGTATAGTAAAAGTATAAAAATGTGAATTAAGCAGGCAGGATATTATGGGGTGTGCCTATCATCTCAGCACTCTGGGAGCCTGAGGCAGCAGAACTGTCAGTTTGCATTGCTGCCTGAGCAATTTACTAACCTAGTGACATCCTGTCAGACAAATGAGACAGAGACAGAGACAGAGACAGAGACAGAGACAGAGACAGAGGCAGAGGCAGAGGCAGAGGCAGAGGCAGACAGAGGAAGAGACAGAGAGACAGAGGCAGAGATAAAGACAGAGGCAGAGACAGAAGCAGAGGTAGAGGCAGAGGCAGAGACTGAGACTGAGACAGAGACAGAGGCAGAGTCATAAAGATAAACACTTGGAGGACAGCTATTACCTGGGGGGTGAAGTAAATGAAGTACAAAGTAACAACTCTACTATCTCATTTTATTTTTTGCTTTAAAAAATAATGCAAATATAAAAAAAAATTAGCTCTTTTTACAGGGACCAAATGAGTTTATTACCTTTTTTTCTGAAAGATTTTATATTTTAAAAAATAATGCCATTCTAAGAAAAATAAAAAGAACATATGTTCAGGCTGTACAAACCAAGAATCACCATACAGTAGAAAATGGTCTCAAAATATTTTTATTAAAATTGTTTTGAAGGACACTTAACTAGATGCTTACTATAACCATAACTGAATAATTCATAGGCTATCAATTTTACAAACTCAACATGTCCTCCAAAGTAAGCTAATTGCCAAACATGCTCCTCTGTGATTTATTGTGTGTGTGTGTGTGTGTATGTAGGTGTCTGTGTGGCTACTGGTGACTGAACTCATGGCCTTGTCATTGGGCTACATTACTAACCCTTTAAAAAAATTTTCTTTAAGACAGGATCTCATGGGGCCAGCAAGATAGCTCAGAGGTCTAAAGCACCTGCTTAGACAAGCTTAGGCAAGCGCAGAGACCACGGTTCAATCCCCAGCACCACATGCCATGCCAGCCCCACCCTCAGGCTCTCTGAGCTGGCCACTGAGTACAGGCATGGTGGCACAAGTCTGAAATCCCAGCACTGAGAGGCTAAAAACAGGAGGATCACTACAAGTCTGAGCTGAGTAGTGAGATCCTGTACCAAATACATTAAAAGTAATAACAAATAAATAATAAAAAATAAAAACAGGTAAAGATAGATAAAGACAGGGTCTCTCTAACTGTCTCAATTGCCCAGACAGGGCTCATACCTATGGTCCTCCTTCCTGCCTCGGCCTTCCAGAGTGCCTTGATTACACGCATGTACCCCTGAGCCTGGTTATAGTGAGTCTCTTCATTAGGCCATCCATTAGCTGCTGCAAACCACAGAGCAACATCACCAAGGGCCGCAGGAAGAACAGCTGACCACATGTACGCACGCTTCTGTGGACCTCTCCGGGCCATTGTCATCTGGCTGTGTGTCCCCAGATCAGATCCCTCTTCACTTTCCTTCTCTAACAGTGCAGATGCCATTGTAACCACCCTTGAATGTTATTTAATTAGGCTAATGCAATTCCAGTAGTGAGTGCTCTTCATTACATTATTTGGTATCAGGGTTCTGGGTCATGTCTAAAAATGTTCCAGCTTGAAAGTTAACCTAATCTCTTTGTTTACTTTTGTTTAGAATTCTAGATAATAACATCATTCAAGAATGCTAAGGCCAGCGTTAAAGTAATAAAACATTATTCATTTGTTAGGATATTTCATGAGAAAATTATTTCTTTATGCATTTAAATGTAATCTCCATCAATCACACAGCTAGCAATTAGTACCAGCCTGTGGGGGTGTGTATATATTTTTAAAATATCTGCCTTGTTTTAAAAAATGATGCAAATGGAAGAATCAAGATGTGCTATGTACATGTACCAGTTCCTCACAATGGATATAATCATTACAAAATTTAAAACTTTTTAAATGATGAAAATTAACTACAACTATATGTATATGATAACATCAGAAAAGTTCATTGTGGAGGAAACAGGAAGAGCAGACTTCATCCAGTAGAGAGTTAAGTACGTAAAGTACATCCTATTAAACCTTATACATAGAGCAGGAAGAACCCACCTCTATATCTCCAAAGCTTCCTCACAGCCAAGGGAAATACTGTCAGTTCCATAATTAGGCATTCAGAGAACAAAAACAAATGGGGATGATAAACAAGGGAAACATAGCTATCCCAGGTGTTAAACCAAAGCAAATGTTTTCCAGATATTGTCAGAGTGACTAAATATACCAAAAAGTTTCATGACTCTTTCTTACAAATCCCCTACTATGGACCTAAAGTATTACACCAGAGTGTACTCATTAAAGAACTTAGAGAAGAGGAAGTTGTCAAAGCAACAGACTGGGAGTGGAGAGGAGTACAAGAGCGATGATCAAGGCATAATCCAGGGGATAAAAGGTCCAGAGTTGGCCTTGACATGATTCTCATTACTAAGATGACCATGAAAATTATCATCTAATCCAGACAATAAGGATACTATTAATAATTAAGCCCCACCACAGGCATGACTGTCCTGAGCAAATTGAACATATGGCCACTCTAAGCCATTGCCTATCTCTCAGTGACGTCCTGTTCCTTGCACAACCTGCCACTGTGGATCTTGTGAGCCAAACTCATCCTATTTGCCATGGAGTGGGGGCTAACCTGCTCTAATTATAGGAGACTCTGGACCATGTCACCAGAATAGGGTAAGCTCTCCCGTGAATAAGCCAAACAGGGAAGGCAATGAGGAGCGAGCACAATTAGAAACTGGAAACAGTGGCATAAAAATCCAGCCTCTGTTAAGGAAAGTTTGAGGAAGATTTCTGTCAAGTAGGTGGAAAGAGTGATAAATCAGATCATAAGTAATTGCAAGTAATTCTATGAAGAGGAAATAAACACTTTTCTTTTCCCTTGGCATTCTATTAAAGATGCAATGAAAGCTCTAGTGGAAGAAAACTTCTTGAAGTTGGGTATTTTCATAATGGCTGAAGCTGTTAAACTGTGGTCCCCTAAACACATAGCATGAATTACCAAATGAGAGCTTATTAAAAATAAAATTCTAGGGTTGAGGAGATACCTCAGTGGTCTAAGCACCTGCTTGGCAAGTACAAGGACCCGAGTTCAATCCCTGGTACCACATGCCTTGCTGGCCCCAGAAGACTGTGCTGTGCCAGTCCAGAAACTGGGCGTGGTGGCACTTGCCTGTAATCCTAGAGCTGCGGAGGCTGAGACAGGGGGATCACTATGAGTCTGAACTGTGTAGCAAGACCTGTAACAAATAAATAATCTAAAAATTAAATTCCAGGTTCTGAGCTCCATGACAATGATTTCATTAGATTGAGATGGAACCCAGGATTCTATTTTTAACAAGCTCTCCAACTGATTCTGGTAATGCTGATCTAGTTACACTTTGAGAAATCCCAATCTCATCACTGCTTCAATACCCCTTTATGGACCTAATCTTCTTCCCAAGAAAAAGAAAGCTAGGCTAGCCTCAAAGAAGAGAACAGTGCCAGATTTGTGTGAAGATGGTGGAAAGTAGGGATGAGTGAGAGAGTAAGAGACCTGGATGGAGGATCAGAGAAGCTCCACCTTTGGCCGCTAGAAGGACTTTGCCATCAAGTGACCAAGGTTCTCCATTGGGAAGAGAAAAACTCTCTCCTCCTCAGGTTCTCAGTATGTTTCTGACAAAAGAACAACTCAAGCAAGGATACAGATGACCTTATTTTAAAAAATCATATTTGGAATAACCCCTAATCTAGCTTGCTTCCCCTTACCAAGTATAAGTAACTAGCACTTAATGATAATTTATTATGTGCCAAGTCTTTTTTATATTCATTTTGCCCTGAGTAAATCTGATGGAGGAGGTACTGCTTTTGCCTCCATTTGATGAGTGAGCACCTTGAGTGGGGCTGTTGCAATGCACATTAAGGGGCAATGATTACAAAATGATCTGTATCCATGGTCTCCCTGCCCCCTCTGCAAAAGCAAGAAACAATCTTCATAGCCTTGCACATGACCTTGGCAGTGTAAGCCATAGAAATTCCATCACTCTCCCAGGGGCTCATAGCTAGAACTGATACTGAAACCTCATAGATAAAAAGAAGAAGGAGAAAAGAGAAAGGAGGAGGAGGAGGAGGAGGAAGAGAAGGAAGAAGAGGAGGAATAAGAACATGTATCTACAATCCTGCTAGAAACAAAACTGAACTAACTTAGAAATCAATACATGTGTAGTCACATAAAAATAGGCAAGGGTGGTCCATAAGTAGCACATTCCAAGGATTAGTTGTGCTGACTGAGATTTTCCCAAATCTACCTGGATTAGGACAACCCAACGCTGCTTCCTCAACTCATGTTAATGATAACTGAGAGTCAGGCCACAAGCTGCCATTCTGGTTGTAAAATTTTTTCCAGTGATCTCAGACAGAATTAATAGTACCCTGGCCAGTGCTTTTATAGTATGTTGTTCATATCACATTTGCATTAGAGTGTTTTTCTATGTCAATTTCCCTACCAAATTCACTACCTGCTTGAGGTTTTTTCCCTATTTGTGTCTCCAGCATATAGGGACAACATGTCAAATGCATCCAGCTAGACTTTTTTTGCTTGAGTATAAGGGACAAGCTCTCTGCCTCCAAAGTTCAGTGGAAAAGAACTACAAATGATAACACAGCACTTCATATAGACCATTATAGCAGTAAAGCACAAAGTTGCTATGGAGCCAGAGAGGCTTGACTTAGTCAGTGAGGACCAGCAAAAGCTGGTAAAATGAATCAGACAAAGGAGCAGAAAGGTATCAATCACTAGGCCAGTGATACCTACAAAGTTAGATGGCACCAATAAAGAAAAGTAGGGTGACCAGTAATCTGAGCACTCAGGAAGCCAAGACAGGAGGATCAACATAAGTTCAAAGCCAGCCTGAATTACCAA
>PVKA01031689.1:0-26033 GCA_004027165.1 Ctenomys sociabilis | reverse complement strand
AAAAAAAAAAAAAAAAAAAAAAAAAAAAAAAAAAAAAAAAAAAAAAAGTAAAAACCATTCTTAGTTAAAGATGGAGTAAAAATAAGCAATAGGCCAGGTTTGGCTGGTCCTAGAAGATAATCTTATTCATTGCAGAGACTAATAAATCATAAGCCTAGGCTTTAAGAGCTGATATTTGATTATTCCCCTCTATCTTTCACTCTTGCTTCACTTCTGGGTTAGAAAGATTCATGGGTCTTTAGCCTGCCTTGGTCCTACCTCTTCTGGCTTCCTTTCCTGATAGGAAATCTCGCACCATAGCACTCCTGCTTCTCCCACTCTCTCCTAGTACTAGATGTTCTAGTTAAAAGATTATTGGCTCAGTTTTCCTCTATTGTGACACTTATTTTGGAGAAGCCCAAAGTTTGAGTCCATTCTCAGTGCATTAGTTTGGCAGAAGTTTCCAGTCTAATTGGCTGTTGCTGCTTGTCATAGTCTGTGGTTTAGGCCAATGGCCATAATCTTGTTTTATAGGCAATGGGGCGTTGGGCTTTTTCCCTTGTTTTCCATTATGTCACTGGGCTTTAAACACTGAAATAAAGAAAAGGTCTTCCTTTTGTTTTTATTTACACATCTTTGAACAGAAGTTGACCAAATACTTCTGAACAGTCAGGAATTTTTTGTTTTTTGTGTGCCTGATCATACTCCATGTTCTTGCCTCCAGTATCTGCCAAATCACCAATGTTCTCATTTTCTTTGCTATGCACTTCCCCACGTCTTTACTGTCTCCTGGGAGCCATCCTCATGTAGGCTGCCATCAACTCTTTCCTGAGCAGCTGCACCAGCCTCCAACTGATCTGCTCCAACCTGTCCTCGTTGTACAAAAATTCATTACCCACATTGAAGCCAAATGATCTGAGCATGCTTAAAGCTCTTTGATGAGAGCTCTAAAGTAAGGGTTATAGTGGCCATTTGAGAAATATTTACTAACTGAAAGATTATAGAGAAATCCCTGAGATGAAGCAGATAGGTCATCAAATTATAGCATTTCCATTGAGACTGTATTAGTTTTCTTTGCCTAAGTTGTGTGTGTGTGTGTGTGTATAAATAAGTGCTGATGATCAAAAAACAAAATAATAAAATAGTAGATGAGTGCATTAATTAATCCCCCAGAAGGAGATACTAAGATAGTAGTTTAAGCACCCTAGAGACCGGCTGAGTAAGTAAAGGAAGAAATGGAAGAGGATCAACACTCCAGGGATGTCTGACATGTATGGAAAGAGAGGGGAATGGAGGAGTCTTAGGCCACAGTGAAGTTTCAAGAAAGATTAGCCAGACACACAGTGAGTCCTGGAGCCAGAGCTGCCTTAGGAAGTGTGCTGCCTCTCACAGGAAAGGTCTCGGCTCAGAACTCCCTCCAATTCATCCCCCAATTCATCCCCTGGAATGGGGCTTCCACACTAAGGATTGATGAATCAAGAGGAGCAGAAGCTCCATGCAGAAGATCTGGGCAGTGTATTTCATAGCCAGTACAAGTGGAAAACCTTTTAAGAGATGAAGTATTAAGTAAACACAAGGGGGAAAAGTTTCATCTTTCTGTTACACAAGGCCTATCTATTTAGGTTGTGGGTTTCATGGAATAAACTAACCAACTTTGCTTTTTAAATATTTTCTTCCTGCTATATTTCTTTTATCCCTTTCACTCCTCATCAGCACCTAATGTAGAGGTTGGCAGTAATATAGAACAAAAGTTCAGGCCAAGAATTTCTGATGTTGAGTCAACAGGACTGAACACCCTCCACCCTCTTTATAACCACCATTAACACCATCTTTTCAAAAAAAACTTTCCATTTTCTGTTGTTTTTTTTTTTAATGGTACCATTTCATGGTTTATACATCTATGTTTTTTCTAGACATGATGCTAAATTACTTTTGGGAAAATAATGGTTTAAAAGACCAAAATCTCTATTAAAAAGATAACATTAGTGATACTCTATTACTGTTATCTTACATCCTCTCTTATTTGTCTTTCTTTACACTACTAGCTTTTCTGTGGCTTTCAAACTTAAAATTCTCAGAAGAGGGCAAACATCATTTTCCCCCATATCCAGAAGAAAAGATGCTCTGAACAGAGTCATTTTTCTTAAAACACTTAGGATTCATCGAAGAAGCTCCTCGATGTTGGGTCCAGGAAAGATAAGATAGATAAGCTAACTTCTGACATTTTCCAAAGCTGGGTGTCCAGAACTTGATGATCAAATGATTCTCTACTGAGCAAATTGGGGTCTAAGAGGGACAGGGCGTATGAGGTAGGATTTGTCTTTTATCCCCAAACTACTCATGTAAAGAAAATAAGCCATTAAATAAAGTATACCACTTTAATTTTATAAAATTAAAGCGAGCAGTACTACAATATAAAAACAAGCCTGAAGGCCAAAGCTAATACACCTATGAAGCAGTCAAGTCCAAGGGGACGATGCCTGAAGAGGCCAACCATGTGGCCGCGGCCACAGCAGAGGCTCAGCCTTGTCTTCTTATTTATGTACACTGCAAGTGAGGTCGAGGATGTAATTACTAAAGGACAAAGTTGGGATGTGGTAGAATAACTGTTTATTCTATCTTCCTTCATTTTGGGGCAATATCTTTTAAGGTTAGCATTGAAATTGCACATAATAGTTGAAGAGAGATATTTTTATCCAGTTATGCATAAAACTTCCAGGTTATTTATTCAGGAAGGATTAAGCAATCTGTGTGGAATCTAGTGCAGGGTGCAGAAGGTGACAGACAGATGGTTCAGGTTTTTTTAAATTTAATCTTTACATTCTTATAATGTCTATATTACTATATCCGTTTTATACCAAGGGAAGCAAATCTCAAGACAAATGAGAAAAATTGATAAACTCATGTAAATAGGAAGAATTGGAGTCAAGATTAAAATCCAGTGTGTTTACCTAAAATATCCAAATCTCTCTCTCTCTCTTTCTCTGTCTCTCCTTTTATATTTTAGTAAGGGTCTACAGGGTCTCACTATGTAGGTCAGACTTATAGTGATCGGCCTGTGTTCAGCCCCCCAGGAGCTGGGATTACAGGCATGCAGCACCACCCCCAGTCTCAATCACCATTTCACTGGGCCCTGGGAGCAGGGATCAAACCCTGGCTGCCTGTCTGCCTAAGCAGGCACTGGGCTATTTGGCCAGCCCCCAAGTTTCTTTAATATAGGTTGACCAGCCCACCTTGAAAATGCTTGGACCAGAACTGTTTTAGGCTTTGGAGATTTTCATGCTTAGGATTATTTGCATATACATAATGAATCAATTTAGGAATGGGACCTAATTCTAACTCAAAAATTATTTATGTTCTCTATATACCTTTATATTCACATAGTAGAACAGAAATTGTATGTAATACTTTAAATGATTTTTGTATGAAACAAAACTGATGGTGAGGAATTTTCTACTCATGATTTCATATTAGTGTTCCAAAAATCTCTGATCTCAGTGCATTTCTGATTTCAGATTTTTAGAGAAGGGTTGCTCAACCTGGACACTGTATGCCTTAAAGGAGACAGGGACCAGCCATCATTTTCAATGCTTACATTGCTCATGGATAAAAGACAAGGTTGTGAAATAAGTAGACTAATTTGGGGCACTGTGTGTGAGGCTATATTTGGAGCACTTTGAGGGCACAGAAGAGAGAAATATTGTGCTGCTTTTCAGATAGCAAGCAGCTCTCTCCCTCCAGCTCTGGCCTGGCTTTATCCTGATCCTCATATCACAGGAACAGAGAGGCCCTGCCACAGGTGCTTCCTCACCACCAGCTGTGCAGCCCACAGCGCTCAGCAGCCACGCTCTCCTCACCGGCTCTTGTCCTAGCAGCCAGGGACTCTTGGATCCTCCTCCTTTGAAATTGCAAACAGGACCTTCATGAGTTCCTTCTTTTTGGGCCCTGAACATACTGAGTTGTTTTCCAATTCACTAAAAAACTTTAAAATTAACCTCCTAAGCCTAGCATTTTGTTTCCTTCAAACTTCTGCTCAAGTTTATTGAGATTCCATTACTTGATTTTCCATTTATTCCATAATTTATTTTATTCTAATTTCTATCCTGGATCAGTGCTACAGGTACTTCTTAATTACCAATTTTTAGTGACTCTGAAGTTGGCAATTCTCAATGCTTGTTGCTGGTTAAAACCTTCCTTCTTAAAATAAGACACTTGTTGGGGGGGCTGCCAGTTAGCTCAGTTATCTAAGCACCTACTTATGCAAACAGTCAGGCACAGGATACTAAGGTTTGGTCCTCAGCTCCATGTGCCTTATCAGACCCACCCTTAAGGCAGCCTGAGCCAGCCAAAAAAAAAAAAAGTCCTTTAAAAAAACACATTGAGTCCAGGCACGGCGGCACACACCTGTAAACCCAGCTCTAGGGAGGCAGAAATCAGGAGGATCACTATGAGTCTGAGCTGCTTAGTAAGACTGTGCACCAAAAAAAAAAAAAAAAAAAAAAAAAAAAAGAAAGTAAGAAAAGAAAAACCTTAAAAAAAATTAAAAAAAGACACTGTACCTATGTCACTCTGTTTGCCTGCTGCCTTTTCTCAGTCATGTCTTTCACCTCAGGCACACCACTCTGCCCACATTTTTGCCTTTTTTCCCTTATTCTCAGTAGAATAAGACTGCTTTTCTTGAACAATCTCAACCTCATCTGGGGCAGGGATCACTAGAAGTATTCATACTCATTCCATCCAGACCGCTGCTCAGAGTGCCAGCCCCAGCTGTTTTCCCACAGTGCTGTCAATGTGTCTAAAAGCAGAGCTCCCTCTTCTACCTAACTAGTCACTCAACTTCATCAAGGTGACACAAAAAAAGTGGCCTGGCTCATATCTGAAACAATACAAGCTATGCCCTCTTCATGCCCTCCTTCCCTTTCTCCTTTTAATGAATCTTCTCTTAAATATGACTCAAAACTGTCCCTTCCCCACACAGTCTAGTCCTGCCCTATTTTACCTAATTGAAATCTAATGCAGCATCATGTTCAATCTCTCCATTCCCCTCCCAAAATACCCCTCATGTTGCTTCCAGGCTTACCATTATAAAATCTGTTTCAAGTCCTGCAAGGTGGTACATTCCTGTAATCTCATCACTCTGGAGACTGAGGCAGGAGGATTACCACGACTTAGAAGGTCAGCTTACCTACATGATAAGTTCAATGCCAGTCTGGACTATATAGGCATATCCTGTCTAAAACAAAATCCTGCATTTTTAGAGTCGTTCTCAACTTTTCAGCATAATAGGCAAATTCTTTCATGTTCTAGACCACACCTATCCTTGTAACTCCATTGCTTTCTGATCTTACACCAGTATGAGAGTGTTTTCATTTCCCTAAGCACCCCGCCTTCTTCTGCCCATTGTACATGTTGCTTTTTCCCCTGAAATCCTCCTTACCCCCCTTTCCTCCCACTAAGCTTATTTGTAGTGGCCCCTCCCACAGCCCCCAATTCTCTTCATAAGATCTACAGCTCCTTCCTTCTAAGTTATCATGATTTTGTCTACACCTTTGTTCCCTGTATTTGTCCTGTGGGCTCATACAGTATATTGGGAGGCTGTCTTCAGCCTTAGATAGGGATCTCCTTCAGGAAGTAACAACTCAATTTCTTTCTAACCCAGCCAGATTTCCCTGTGCACTTGAACTATTTAACTACCAACTTTGAGGTATTCTAAAATGTTAATTGCACTTAGTATCTAAATAAGCTTATTTTGTATTGCAAGATTCACAATTCTGCATTAAAATTATGTTCCACTGGTGTTACATATGTATGTTTTATCTTTCCTTCTAGATTACCAGGTTTTGGAGTCTTTTACCTACTCTAAACATTTTTGTAGGATGAAACATAAGACTGAATCACAGAAGCAAAGCTAGGTAGAAACAGTGCTCACTGGGATTTTGACATTGTTAGTGGGTGAGAAAATTCCTATTTTAATGATGAAACAAAGTACTTTTTATGATTGTTAAATAATTCTGAATTCAATACAGAGAAAAAATGTTTGATTTTCAGCTAATCAGTTTGCATCCCCATTTCTCTGTTTCTCAGAAGTTGCATCATGGGCTTTCTATTTAGGGTGTCTGTTTATCACCTCATAACAGTATTTTCTATTATAACTATCTTATAAAGTTGTGTGTGTGTGTGTGTAGTTATCACTTTCCAGTTTTCTCCAGCAAAGATTAGTGAAAATTTTTGTAATGTACATTTTATACAATTTTACTGAGGTTTCCAGGTAAGTGTGATATCTTTCAGAGGAAATCAGGAAGAATACTAGCTTATGGTGAAGAAATGTAGGGAGCGAGCTCAACTCATATGTCCAAAGAAGCAGGACATTCAACATAGGATCTAAAGGGAAGAACATAAAATTTGTGAGTGAAACAGATATTTTAGTACTGGTTACCGATTAGGGGAAAAATTCAAAACGAAGAGGTAACACTCATAAATATGTACACACCAAACATGGGAGCACCCAACTATATAAGCCAAATTTCTAGGCTAATTAGAAAGCAGCTGCTCAGAAGCAAAGAGCATCTTGAAGTTGCCATGCCTGCCTGCTTATCTCAGCAGTTGGGCACTGTGTGCCTAGTTGTATGAAAGGTGAAAGGTCCTATGTCATTGTGAACTTTTGTGAGATAATTTACCTTAGATATGAAGTCTAAGCAAAATATATGATGGATATTTATTTTTTCTTTTATTATTTTAATGAGAAAAAAGATAAAATAGCAATGAAACAGTTTCAAAACTGGTTAGTAAGACAGTTACAAAAATTAACATATTGTATATTGTTGTCTTTGTATTAGTTATTCAGAGGACAATATACAGACATGCTATCTTGTCTAAAACAATATTAGTACAAACCTTTCTTCTCAATGAATGAGCTAAGAGAAAACAGCTTTATATCTATCCTATCTTGTACATGCATATATTTTTTTCACTAAAAAATGGTCCTTTATTTGTATCCCCTTTTTTGTTTTGTTTTGTCAGAAACGGGTGTTCCATTGCAGTTAGAGAAGCTGTATTTGGAGAAGTCTTTAAAGGACCTTTTTACACTTGAAGCTAGTCTAAAGATTGAAGGCATTTTAACTCAGTAAATAACCTAGTACAGTCTAATAGTCCATAATAGTAGTGGTTTATCAGCAGAATGGGCAATTGTCACAAGTTGCTGACTTGAGCCTTTTACAGCTCAGCATATTAACATGGCATTACTTATTATACCTCCTGTCTATACTTTTTTGCTGTATGGTTAAGACCAAGTTAAAACAAGACATGTATAATTAAAGATATAACTTTTGTATCTGACAAGGTCAGTCAAATCCCCTCAGGATTTACCCTGAAACCATGTACCGCAGTTTGTAGATCCTTTGTCAGTATCTCTTTCCAATGTTTAATCCTTAAGTTCTCACTTTCCATTTAACTGTGTCATACCTTTCAATTTCTTCTTTTGAGTTCATACGCTAGGGAGACAATGTGATATTTGCTCATGTGGATCTGGTTTATTTCACTTATGAGTATATCCTCAAGTTGCGTCCACTTATATATGAAGGATTCAAGTTTATTTTTCTTTATAGCTGAGTAATACTCCAATGTATAAGCACACAGTTGATGGGCATTTTGGTTGTTTCCAAGATTTGTCTATCACAAATTGTGCTGCTATAAACATAGGTGCACATGGATCAGTATGATATAATATTTTCAGTTCTTTTGGGAAAATTCCCAGAAAGGGGGATAGCTAAATTGAATGGGATTTCCAGTCCTAGTTTTTTAAGGTGTTTCCACACTGATTTCCGTAATGATTGTATCCATCTACATTCACACCAGCTGTGGGAAAGGGTAGTTTTTTCCCCACACCTTCTCCAACATTTGTTGTTGGCTTATTTCTTTACAATAGCCATTCTTTCTGGGGTGAGATGGTATGTTAGTGTTGTTTTAATTTGCATTTCATGGGTGGCTAGTGATGTGGAGCATTTTTTTCATGTATTTATTAGCTTCTAGAATTCCTACCTCTGAGAAATGTGTGTTCATCCCAGATGCCCATTTCTGGATTGGGTCTTTAAATTTTAGGGCCTTAATGTTTTTTAGTTCTTTATAAATTCTAGATAGAAGACTTTTGTCTGAGTTCTTATTATTTAAGATTTTTTTTTCTAATTTGTAGGTTGTCTTTCACACTGTTGGTAATTTCTTTTGACTTGCAAAAACTCCCAGGAGATCCCAGGTGTTAATTCTTCCAAGTAGTTCCCTTGTGGTTTGATTTTTGTTCACGAACTGTTCGCCTTCACTGATGTCTTCACGATGTCCTCCTACTTTCTCTTCCAGAACAATTGAGTGTTTCTATTTTAATGTTTAGATCTTTACTCCATTTTTACTTTAGTTCATGGTGATAAGACCTGGGTCAAGTTTTAGTTTTTGGCATGTAGTTTTTCCAGCACCATTTGTTAAAGAGGCTATCTTTCTTCCAGCAAGTATATTTGGCCCCTTTGTCAAAGATAAGAAGGATGAGTGTGTTTATAGTTGTATCTCACCTTCTGATCCATTTCATTGATCTTCATGTCTATTTTTTGTCAATACCAGGCTGATTTTGTCACTATAGCTTTGTAGTATAATTTTAAGTCAGGAATTTCAATGCCTCCCATTTTGCCTTTGTTGCCCAGGATTATCTTTGCTATTCTAGGTTTTCTCTGGTTCCAAATAAATTTTAGAAATGACTTCTCTGGTTCTGTGAGATATGTTGGTGGTAACTTAAGAGGGATTATAATAAATCTGTATAAAAATTTTGGGAGTACGGCCATCATCATGATGTTGATTCTTCCTATCTGGGAACAGGGAATATCTTTCCATTTTCTGAAATCCTCTACGATCTCTTTTTTCAGAGTACTGTAATTTTCCATGAAAAGATCTTTGACTTCTTTAGTTAGATAAATTCCAAGGTATTTCATTTTCTGCAGTGCCATTGTAAAAGGTATTGTTTCTATAATTTCTCTCTCAATGTGTTTGTTATCTGTGTAGATGACTGTGATTGACTTTTGGATATTGACTTTGTATCCTACTGTGGTACCGAATTTGTGTCAATTCTAGCAGCTTCTTGGTGCAGTTTTTTTTTGGGGGGTCTTCCAAGTAGAGGATCATGTCATCTGCCAATAATGATAGTTTAACTTCTTCTCTACCTATTATTATTCCTTTTATTTCTCTCTCTTATCTAATGACTCCAGAAAATAATTCCAGAACTATATTGAATATGATGAGTGATAGAGGACATCCTTGTCTTGTACATAATCTGAGTAAAAGATTTCAGTTTTTCTCCCACTTAGAATTCTGTTAGCAGTTGGATTGTAAATATATGGCTTTTATCAGACTGAGGTAGAGGCCATCTATTCCAAATTTTCTGTAGGACTTTGAACATGAATGAGTGTTGGATTTTCTTAAAAGTCTTTTCTGCATCAATTGAGATGATCATGTGGCTTTTCAATTTGGCTCTATTGACACAATGCATTACATTTATACATTTGTGTATGTTGAACCATCCTTCTATCCCTGGTCATGTGTATATGATAGATATTTCAATTAAAAAAATTATAGTAAAGACAAATTCCAACTCATGTTGCTGAAAATGCTCCCCCATTTTAAAACACCTATTCCTTCATTCTTGCTGCTCTTTGACATAGTTCCGCATGTCTTGTTTCACATCTTTGAAAGCTATGAACAAAAATATGATTGTTGCTGGTGAATGCTATCCAACATAAAGGCAGGCTTGTAAAACCATTACTGCGTGGCTTTATCTACTTTATTCACCAGAAATTGCACTGTGTGACTTTTGGCTCTTTCCAAAGACAAAATGGCTATTAAAAGCAAATGTTTTGGATCAATTCAGGAAATCAAGATAACTAAAACACTAACAGGAGTGGACTTCCAGAACTGCTTCAGAAAGTAGCAAGAATGATGAGATAAGTATGTTGAAAGTCAGGAGTATTTAATGGGGATTAATGTTAATGTATCATTTCTGTAATAATTTTTTAAATTTAAAATTTTAACCATATTTTTATCATAAATATGAAAAAATTCTGGGATCATTATATTAGAATGTAGTTTACTAAGTTGGATCAAAGAAAATTCTACAGTCAGTTTGTTATTGCAGAAACTTTACTTTCCTTTAATGTATTTCTTTCTTTATTAATGCATTTATTTCTGGGACTTGCCATACATACTACTTAATATGCAGAGAGAAAAATACACAGAAAAAGAAAAAACAGTGGCCTCTTTATATAAGCTAGTCAAAAAAGATTTAAAGCCATCCAAATATGCTCTATGCCATCTGTGGTCTTTGGTAAATAACAAAGCTACATTTTTTTCTCTTAAATGTTAACTTTAAAATATGAAATCCTCTTTATTAACACCAGATATCAAGAATGCTTATTAAAATGTTATGGTTTATTGGACAACATAAATTTAGACTTACTATTAAAAACTAATTTTTGCATTAGATTAAATGTCTGAATTATGCATTACTACTTCTATTTCAAATATTTAAGCACTAATATATACCTACCAACATGTATATTTAGAATCAGATTTATGTATTATGCAGTATAGTGAAAACTGGTTTAATCCACAACAGGAGATTTTAACAACTTTTGTATTTAAAGTTTATTGAGATTTCATATAGCACTGAAATAAGCATTATATATGTCGGACTCATAGGGAATCAGAGAAAGAAAAATGAAAAATAGATTATAAGCTATGTAGCATATTCTACTTTTAGAAAATTTTCCCATGACTTTCATGAAAGAGTTGTTTGAGGAGGTCTGTGACCTTCTCCATCTCCTCACTGCCTTCTACCTGCTAAGAGTTCCTGCAGTCTTTTCTCCACCCAAGTTAGGAAAAGATTTCTTGACAACTAGGCAAAAACCAGTTTGGAGAACTTTTTGAGAAATAAAATATTTTGTAACTTCTCTGTGAGACCATGCTTGCAATACATTAAATTCAATTTTATGGGAATTTAATACAATAAGTAAGGAACATTATGTTTTTATTTTACTTCATTAACTTTTATCATGGTTGAAACTCCTTAAAGCAAAGCTTCTTAAAATGATTCTGCAATTACAGATTACAGGACTTTGACATATTTTCGTTTTATCCTTATTTTCAGCTATAGTTTATATGTGATCCATGAAGTAGACGCAAAGGACATTTAGAGAATGTTGTTTTGTTGAGATATAATTCACCTGCATTAAAGTCAATCAGTCTTAACTTTTGGGTCAAAGCCAGTGTGCAGTACTCACATCCCTTATATTTGTTCATGGAAACAAATATTCTGGCTGTAATCTGGTGATTGAGTTTTCTACTCATTGCTACTGAGACATTAGTCAGTAATATTTAAATCAGGATGCCTACTGAATATAATCTATTCAGCAGGAGGGTTCTGGTAAAGTAAGGTGAAAATAGTAAAATGGCTTATATGTTTGACTAAGATTATATTTACTTTGGGAGTTTACCTGCTGCTCTTGATTTTAAAAGTTTATATGAGGGATGAGGAACAAATGAGCCCTTTGTGTTTCATGAGCAGCAGGTGTTGAAACAGCTTTCTAATTTGACTGTTACAAAGGAGCTTATGTATTTATTGAACTGATGGCCATTACATGCCCAAAAGAGACAACCTCCCAATAAAACATTTAAATGGATGTTTTTGTGGTTATCCAGTACAGTTCTATGTTTCAATGTAGCATGTGTATGCAAAGGATATATATCTGTGTATATTTGTCAAAAGAAACCCTCTACATAGTAAAACTAGTCCTAACATAAAATACATATCTACGGTATTCTCCTTAGACTCTGTGAGTGAATATGGATTTAGAATTACTATTGATTTAGAGGTTGCATCACAAACGTAACACCTTCTGGGGAGCCTCATCAAATGAGACAGGTGATTCTGAAAATTACCTCAAAGGAAGTTATTACCAATCAAGAAGAAAATTAATCTATCTGTGGTACGTGACACTCATTTTTTCCAGTTGGAATTATCCATAAGGTAATTCTAACACCTATTCACGAATTGTCCTTGAGGTGGTTCCAGCATTTCTAGAGTTTTCCAAGGCAGCTTTACCTACTTCCGTTTCCAGTGACCTACACAACGAAAAGGAGTCAAACACTCATTTTAGTGTTAGAAATGTGTTTCTAAACACTACATAAGCACTCAATAAGTACTTATTGAATAAAATGTCTAGAGAAATAGCCATCTGTGGCCTGAAGGTATGCAGTAGAACTATCTGGCCCCAGTGAATCACTGGAATAGTCCCACAGTTTGCTCGAGGGTGCACCCTTCCTTCTTTTGTGAGGAGCTACCTATAAATTCCTAATTACTGGAGGAGTATATAAATCATTACCTCTAAGACAATAGTAGTTCTTTTGTTATCTGCACATTAGAGACATCCTGTATGTTGGATTCTGAAGTGTTACCACTCAGTAGTTTAGATTTACAATAGAAGTGTATGTATTAGGAGTGGCAATGGAATGTGTGTATCTACTGATTTTTTTGGTGGTCCTTCTTTATAAAAATTGTAATAAAATCTACATTGCATAAAATTTATCATTTTACTCATTTTTATTTCTTTTTTTTTTACTTTAAAGATAATAACAATCCTTTTTAAAATGCATTAGAAACAACACATTCAGTCCAGTGAGATAGCTCAGTTGGTATAAAGTGCCTACTTAGACAAGCTTAGGAAGGTGCAGTAGACTGTAGTTTGATACTGGCCCCAAGTGCTGCATCAGCCCTGCCCTCTGGGTGGGCTGAGCCAGACCCCCCCCAAAAAAGAAGAAATGACAGTTACATTAAGTACATTCTTGGTGGTATACAATCACTTCCACCATCCGTCTCCAGAACTTTTTTCTTTTTTTTTTTGTCTTTTTGAGACAGGGTCTCACTATGCAGTTCAGGCTGGCCTTAAGCTCACTTTGTAGCTCAGGCTGGTCTCGAACTCACAACAATCCTCCTGCCTCAGCCTCCCCAGTACTGGGATTACAGGCATGCGCCACCACGCCCGGCTTACCAGAACTTTTTTCATCTCAACACTAAAAGTCTGTTCCCACTAAACAATAATTCCTCATTCCTTCCATCCTGTACCTGTGGAATATACATATTTCAAATGAAAATTATTATGGTAATACATTGCTCTGTAATCATAAAGAAGAAAATATTTACCATATCATAATACCATCATGATTATAAGTATTTCAGCACTAATATGCAAAATACATGTACAGTAATTCTTTCACCAATTTCACAAGAAAATGAGAATCTCTGTGCCTCTGTTTCTCATTTTTCATATATTCCTGAAGTGGTTATAAGCATTAGGGACTCATTTTTGAATATCTTCCATATATTTGAACTTGAGTAATGTTTCAATTGTAAATAAATATTTATTTATGCCAGGAGTTGAACTGAGGACCTTGTACTTGCCAGGCAGGCACTTGTGCCACTAAACTATATCCTTGGCTCTATTTCATTTTTCAAGGACATTAACTTTTGATTCTTTAATTTTAGAGGTTAATTTCTTTTTTCACCTCATCATACTCTTCACATTTAAAATGTTCCTATTTCTGTGCACGTATTTCAAATCCAAACTCCATTTAATGAAATGTTCTCTATTTAAGACAAAGTAACACTTGGTGAGGGTGTCACTAAATACTCTTGCAGCCCCTACTTCTCCTAGATTGCATTCATTTATTTTAAAATCAAATAATTTTTCAGTTTTTATGTCAGAAGCAACTTACTATTATTACCATATAAGTAGATATGTTAGCACATTATTGAAATTATGGCTGGAGAAATGTTTTTTCTATGTTTTTCTTCCTTCTGTACCTTCAAGCTGAATTTTCTCCACAGCAGTTGCTGTCAAATCATTAGTAAGTATTTTTTTTAAAAAAAGCTCAATTTAAAGAATTCTACCATAATTTTTTCCATTATTAAATGAATTAAAAATATTGCTGTATTTAGAAAAAGTAATGCTTAATGTTTATTATGCTTTAGTAATATTGTTTACTTTCCAATTTTATCCTACTTGTTTTTCCAGGTCAAATAATCATTAAACAGACTTGCTTCCAAATCAAGTCAGAATCACTTAAATTCTGCATAGTACCCTAGTTTGATAGACTTATTTTTAGTGCAATAAGTAGTCAATTTACATTACTTGGGCACCATGGGGAATTCTTTCCCCTTCTACATGTCAGTGTCTGATGTCTTGCCATCAGAGCTTCATTTCTCCATCTTTGTTGTCAGATATGTGGTGCTCCTTTAATAAATGACTTCTGATTGTTAGTCATGAACTGTCTTCAGGATTTACTTTTACATGAGGGTAAATATGAACAGAAAAACAGAGTAAAGAGGGAAAGTAAGTAAAAAATAGGCGAGGAACTGTTTTATGAAGGACAAATTTTCAGCAATGTTGGCCTTTGGCTCCTCTCATTTCTGACTCTTGTATAACATTATTTACCCATTACTTTGTGCAAGTAAGGTGTAAACCTCTGTTTTTCAAGAATTTCCTCCAGAATAATGAACAAATACTTATTGTATGTCTTCTCTATGCTACACATAGGGCTTAATAGAGCACATGAATTTTATTATATTTATTATTTATTTATAAATGAAGAAATAAGGGATAGGAGACATTAGTAATTTTCTTGAGGCCATACATCTAATTTTTTGTGGCTGCTGAACATTGGATTTTTTTTTTTTTTTTTGAACTAAAGATCAAACTCAGGACCTCGCACTTGCTAGGCAGGCACTTATGCTGCTGAGCTATCTCCCTGACCCATAAATATTGGATCTTAAATCGCTGCACTATACTTATTATTAGCATCATGGGGACTCATAGAAGGTTTTAAGAATACAACTAATATGATCAGATTGTTTTTAGTAAGATTAGGTGGGCTGTGATAGACTGAAGACAAATAAGAATCAGATCAAGAAATTATGGGTTGGACATGGCCTTCTAGCTCCCAACCCTTTGGAGGTTGAGCAGGGGGAAGTCCCTGAGTTTCAAGCCAGCCTGGGCTACGTATTTAGTTACAGACCTGAACTGCATAGTAAGATTCTGTTAAGAAGGAAGAAAGAGAAAGAGTGTGTGTGTGTATGTGTGTGTGTGTGTGTGTGTGTGTGTGTGTGAGAGAGAGAGAGAGAGAGACAGAGAGAGAGAGAGAGAGAAGAGAAAGAAAGAAAGAAAGAAAGAAAGAAAGAAAGAAAGAAAGAAAGAAAGAAAGAAAGCAAGCAAGCAAGCAGGCAGGCAGTTACCTACATTCAGGATAAAATCTTAATGTTGCCCTGAAGATGGCAATAGGAAGGAAAAAATTAACTGAAATAAATCAAGTTATAGACAGGTGACAATAACATTTATTAATGACAAGAAGAGGTAAGGGAGCAGTTCTTGGTTTTTGATTTAACCAACCAAGCAGATAGTTAAACCCTTCATTAAAATAGAAGGAGTCAGATCAGAACTGGTTGTACATGGCTGTGACCTTAAACACACACTTAAAGGTATGTGTTTCCTAAAGCCTGCCTGAGTATGGATGTCCAGTAAACAGTTTTCTCTTTAGCCCTAGAGCTCAAGGAAAGAGATATAAACCTGAAGATTATGAGAATTTGGATAGGAAGTAGAGGAGAATGCCTCAAAGAAATTGCAAAGTGAGAGGAGAAAAAGGCCTGGAGGCAGTCCTTGACAAAACAAAGTAATACAGATATAACTGAAATCAAATTTTAAGAAGGAACGAGTATGAGGGGACTTCATGAATAAAACAACTAGGAAGAGCCAGAAGGGTGAAAAAGATAACAGGGACAGTATAGGAGTGCTGAAGCCTAGCCAGATAGTTTCAGAAGGGAGCAGTAGTCAGTTGTGCTGCTACTGTGATGTTAATATGGAACCAGGTGAGGGAGGAAGGGATGGGATTGTTGCTAGGGAGAGCTGGTGCCACAAGGACAGTGGAATAGTGGACACAAACTAAGCTACAGTTTTCTTCTAAGGGGACATGAAACATCATGTAAATCCTTACTTTGTTAAAAAGAAATAATAAACTGGCCTTCCCCGGGAATATGATTACTTTTATGATTCCAGATGAGTTGTGTAGTCTCTGAAATCATTGCATTTTAGTGCTCATTGGGATTTAATTTTCATTCCTGGAGACCATTTGATTCTAATTTTTCAATCAGATTTCTTGCAGGGTATAATAGTCTGGGCTGGAATTTGTTTTCGTGTAGGACTTGAAGAACTCTGCTCCATGCTCTCCTTGCCTTCATGGTTTATGTAGAGAAGTTGGCTGTAATTCTGATGGGTTTTCCTTTGAATGTGAGCTCCTTCTCTCTAGCAGCTTTCAGTAAATTATTTTTGTGTTGGATTTCTGGGATCTTAACTATCATATGTTTCAGTGTTTTTCTACTTGGGTTGAAGTTATTTGGTGTTCTGTATGCTTCGGTGACCCGAATGTTGGATTGTTTCCTCATATTTGGGAAGTTTTCTGGGATTATTTCTCCCCAAATTCTTTTTATATCATTTGTATTGACTCCTTCATTCTCGCTGATACCAATTATTCTCACATTGTTCATCCTGGCGTCATCTTGCAGGTGATGGATTATTTTTTCCTGCATTCTCATTGTTTTTAAGAGATCCTTTCTTACCTTTTCACTAGTTGCCCTGGAATCTTCAAGATCTGAAACTCTGTCTTCGCTTTCACTCAAACTTTTTATAGACTCGTGATTGATATTTTTAGATCTTCTATATCTCTTTGACTTTGTTTCATGCATTCTATTTCTTTTGTATATTGCTCATTCAAGGAATCCATCATTTTTCTGATCTCAATTTTTTTACCCATGTCTTCTTTAGAGGTAGTTATTAATTCTTTTTCTGCAGTGTTTCTTCCAAGTTGGGTTTTCTGTATATTTCTGAACTTGTTTCTGTATTTCAGATGCTATGATTTGAAAGAACTCTTTTTTTTCAAAGAATTCTTTTTTGATTTCAGCACTTATTTCTGCTTTGAGTTCCTCATGATCTTTCTGCTATTGTTTCTTTGCTTCAGATGCTGTTAATTCATATATTTCAGCTGGACTAGTGCTCTCTGCACTTGTTCTGGGTGAGCATAGTTTTTCCACCCAATGTTTCTGGAATTCATTCTTTATTTCAGATACTATGTATTCAGATATTTCTTTTTTAATTTGGGGAATTACTTCTCATCTGATTTCCTCTATACCTTTCTGCTGTTGTTCCTTTGCTGCTGTATCTGTTAATTCATTCATTGCAGCTGAGCTAGTGTCCTCTGCCCTTTCTGGTGGACTCGAGGTCTGGGATTGCATTTTTCCCATTGTCTTTGTCATTTTGTATAGCACTGACCTTTGACCTTTGGTGTAGAGCTTTGGGGCAGCTATAACCTTAGCTTGTTATGAGATTTGGGTGCTGGTATATTAAGTTTGAGATTATCCAGGTATGCCTATCCTGGATCTAGCTGCTGTGTTCAGTTCCTTTTTTGATGCAGCTCCTGTGGCTCCCCTCATTGGTTCCCACACACTCACTGATCTGGGAAGCCTGGTGAGTGGATGCCACTTGAACATACACTCATAAGTGAAATAAACCAGACACACATGTGTAAATATCATATAGTCTCTCCAGTATAAGAAGCGAAAAGCAGAAATACAAATGGAAATGTACAACAACAACTAAAATCAATTGAGTCCGACAGGGCAAAGTGAATGATATATGCTGCAGGATACTAATCAGCTTTTCTTCTGGATGGTTAACAACCTAAGTTCATAGATCAAAGTTGGAGAAATAGAAGAGCCACAAGGCCAGCAAACATTTTGGCTCTAGCCTTTCAAGGTCAGTGAAGACTCAGGACATAGGAGAACCTGTACTACAACATCATGAAACTCAGTTGAGCTCCAAATTTTCTGAACAAGGAGATTATGGAGCCACAGAGGAAAGAGATCAAAGTTCTATAGTGTGCCTGGAGAGAGTCACATGGAAGAAAACTTTCTCTCAGGCTCTCACAGAGAGCAAACTGGTCAAGCATTGGCCGTGACTCATCCACATGGATGACACAGACAAAGGATCTACAGAATAAGGTACAGGACTACAAGATAAAACCTGAGGGGACTTCATTGACCTCATCAGAAACAAAAAGTACATGTGTTGGTATATAGGTCTTGCCCTATCTAGGTCTTAACCATCCAGCAGAAAAGTATAAAAATGAGCTATACAACTTGGGGCCATAATAATAAGTTGAGCTGTAATGGCTATGGTTAACAACTTCTTCAGATAACTCACTATTGTTGTGGAATGCTGGACTGTGTTGGATTGTGTCGTCGAGTTCAGGTACCTAAATTGGTTGAATTTAGGGACAATGGAGTGCCCATCTTTGACAGGTGTAGACAAAGGAAGGGGTATAGAAAAGAAGAATCATGATGTGTGTGTATGGACAGTATAGTTGGGATAGATAACCCTGTGCTTCTACATAATTCTTTGAGTGGCAAGATTTGCACTAATGGTGGTTGGACAGGATATTATGTCGGCTTCTAGTACTATGGACAACCACTAGGAAAATAACAAGGTAGAAAGTATTAATTATTGAATCTTTGATGTAATTCAGGTATAAAAATAAGATACACAAACAGCTACACTCTCTTAATTTACTGATAAGAGACATATGCTATAATAATGTCTGTAAAGGGCTGGGGAGATGGCTCAGTAGAATAAGTGCTCCCTGGAAAGCAAAAGGGCCTGAGTTCAATCCCCAGTTCCACCAAAAAAAAAAAAATAATAATAATAATAATAATGTCTGTAAGTATAATATCATGTATGCACCTTCTATGATACCAAAACATGAAAACAGTTTGCAATGTATTAATTTATCAAATCCATCTTGTCAAGGTATCTTAAAACTATCTCATTGATATTTGTACTTCAATAAAATAAATAAATAAAATAAAGATCAAATGTGAAAAAAATCCGATTTTTTGTTTCAATTTTCATGACAATATTCTTGGAAAAATTGGTATAATTTTGTGATATTAATGGTGCTTTTTTTTCTCTAGGTACTTTCTGCCAACAAATCAAGGAAAGAGTAGGTATGTCTTTTTGATCAACTATGCTTTAATGTTTATTCATAAGACTATTTGAAGAGTTCCTGATAAGACATATCTAATTAAAGATACCATGAATGTGACAAGTTATTTATAGAACATTGATGAGCATCGTGTGTTGTTAAACTAGAATGTACCCAGCATCTTAAACCCCTAATCCATTCACCATATTTTTCTCAAACCCTTATATAATTTGGTACATTTATGTTTGTAGTAAAGTTATTTTAATACCCAAATAACTCAGTTGCATCACCAATCCTTACCCTGAAATGTATATTACAGAATAAGTATAAAGAGAAGATTGCACCTGTACTAAAACATCTGCTCAGAAGAGAAGTCTCTTGAACATAGATGAGGGTAGCAATTGTTATTTGTGTGATACATTTAGAACTGTTCCATGCAAACCCAGAATAATTTATTAAATAGTTTCATAAAGTGCTAATTAACAGCTCACTGAATCTTTTCACATCCTTTAGTAGCTGCAGTTTTACTCTTGGTTTCAGTATTTATTATAGGTATAGTATTCTAAAATCTCCTTATCATTCTTTGCTTATGTTGTCATTTACATAGTAATTCATGGAAGAAACTACTTCAAAAAACAATTCTTGTGATGCCATTATGTGTATTCTTAGTGTCTTGAAGATCATGGATGGCTTCAATATGAAAATTAAAATTTCTTTGCTGAGTTTTTATCAAGCTCGGATTTTGAAATAAAATTGCCATGTAATGCTCCAAAAATTAAGTCTCATGCTCCCCTTACCTGCACCAGTAATTATTAGTATTTCCATGTTTAATCATTTTTTCTGTCATTAGTTGAGAGCCAGTGTCAACTCTTTATTCAGCAAATCAACATCCCAGCTTCATTTTCTGTTAATATCAGCACTGGATCTCTTTGATACATAGTAGTCTCTTTCACATATATATTTTTGTGTTCCATGGTTATAGTTGCCCAAGCTCAAAATACTGATCTTAAAATATTAAGTGGAAAAATCACAGAAATAAACAGTTTATAAATTTTAAATCATATGGTTTGTTGTGCTGTGATGAAACTGTCTATATCCCGTTATAGTTTGACAAATTCATGGATCTTTCTTTTGTCCTCTGTATCCATACTATTTATACTCCCATTTGTCACTCAGTATCACTTTAGGTTATCATATTTATTGTCATGACATCATAGTGCTTCTGTTAAAAATAAATGCTTATTTTGTTTACTACAGATCACAAAGCATAAGAGCAGTAATGGTAGCAATTTTATTGCCGTAGATTGTTATAATTATTCTATTTTATTATTATTTTATTGCTGCTAACATATCTAATTGACATATTAAAGTTTATTATGGTATAATACATGATATATAATATATATTATAACATAGTAAAGTTTATTGTTATTGGAAGTATATAGGAAAACATTACATAAATGTAGTTAGACAGGGACCACCTTATCCAAGACAACTGAGCCCCTCAGGATGTATCCCTTAGGGAGAAAAAGGGACTATTGCACTCAGGAGCTCTTTTTCCAGTTCCAATGAAGGGATCCAAAGAGCAATTTACATTGGACCATCAAACAACATGACTGGCTGGAATTGTACCATGAAATATCTTTGATGAGTATCTTGGGCCTACCAATTGTCTTACTGAAATCGTCAAACAGAGTTTGTTCCTCTTATTCTATGAAATACTTGTTACATCAAATGTTCATAATGTTTCCATACCTACATTTATTTTGGCACTTAACTATATTTAGTCTTATACCACCAAACAGCTAAGCAATAACTGAGCAAAAGACTTTTAAAATCATATCAATGTGTCCAAATAGCAAATTACATCATAAGCAGAAAGTTATGTACTTCCATTCTCTAGTTGTGATTCCAAATGAATTCAAGGTGCTGATATTCCATTTCATCAACAAACATGTTCTTCACTCCAGAAATGACCATATAAGGGCTTTACACAGATGAGCAGCCTATGAACATGCTTTTAGACAAAATGTTTTCCTTGAAACATTTTATAACAAAATTAGATATATCTGTTTTCTTCATAGCATGAGCATAGCCAACTTATTATAATTTAAAAATATGTTTCGTCTCATAAAAGCTACAAGCAGGAAGATTTCAAATTCAAACTCAGCTGGGGTAGCTGAGAGACTTAGTGAGACCTTTTGTCAAAATAAAAGGTAAAAAGGGGTTATGGATGTAGGTCAGTGTACATAGAGATTATTCAAATCTTGATACAGAAAGAGAAATAGACAGACAGACAGATAGACAGATAGACATGGAGATGGAGATGGAGACAGAGACAAGTACGGGATGGGGATGGAGACAGAGATCGAGACAGTGACAAGAAGAAAAGCACAGTTCATACCTAGTCAGAAATGACAAGTATTTCGCTGACAAATTAAATCTCCATGAGAATGTATAGCCATGGAGACCCTGACATGGTGTAATAGTCCTAGATTTTTTTTAATGTTTCAAAACAAGTTAGTAGAAGAGTTACAACAGTTAATACACTGCATGTTGTTGTCTTTGTAGTAGTCTTTCATAACACAAGATGAAGACAAGATATCCTGCCCAAACACTATTAGTACAAGTCTTTCTTCTCAATGAATTAAGAGAAAGTAGCTATCCTAACTATTTTGTATATGCAGATACAAAATGGTCCTTCATTTATATCTCCTTTTTTTGTTTAGTTTTGTCAGAGATGAGTATTCCATTGCCATCAAAATACTGTAAATGCCTGAATTCAGCAAAATATTCCAATATAGTCCACTAGTGGGTTATCTGCAGGACTGGTAATGTCTGAAGCTGTTGACTTGAGCCTTCAACAGCTCAGCATATTAACACTTTTCATACCTCATTTCTACACTTTTCTACCAGATGGTTAAGACCAAGATAAAGCAAGACCTATATAATAAGAAATGTAACTTTTGTATCAGACAAGGTTAGTCAAGTCTCTTCAGGACTTATCCTGAAACCCTGTACCACAGTAGATCCTTTGTCAGTGGCAGCCATGTAGATGAGTCACAGCCATTGCTTGAGCAACTTGCTCTCTATGAAAACCTGAGAGAATGTTTTCTCTCCATGTGACTCTCTTTAGGCACACTCTACATTACTGATCACTTTCCTCTGTGGCCCCATAATCTCCTTGATCAGAAAATTTAGGACACAACTGAGCTAAATGATATTAGGTTATCCTATGTCCTGAGAGCCAAAATGTTGTCTGTCCTTGCAGCCCTTCTTTTACTCTGATTTTTGGTCTGCAACTTAGGTCATTACCCTCCAGAAGAGAAGCTTATTATAACTCTACAACATATGCAGTTGGGTTTAACCTCACTATCTGTCTTAATATCAAACATCTTAGGTATAAGATGGAACATGTATTTTGCATCAAATATTGATAAATTAAACTTTAAGTCTCTATAGAATATTCAATGGCATTTTGAAGATGACACTGAACTTGCTCTCATGCACCCCACATAACCTAGCACCCCAGAAGAGGCAAGGTATGTTCCATTAGCTAAAGGCACAGAAATGCCTGTGACTGTCTTGGAACATTTTAAGTGCTAGTGTTTCAATTATTTCCTGCATTGGATCTCTCATCACTAGAGCTCTCCTTTCTGGGTTCAGTATCACTGTGTTCTGACCTTTTGAATGGGGAGCTATTGACAAGGGCTGAGACTTTGAGGGAAAGGGCACTTCTGTGTCTTTCCCTGCTCTTTTGCTTCTATCTACTGCTGCTTTTCTTCCATTTAATTCCAAAGCTGGGGCCCAGAGCTCACCCCTCTCTCTTTTACCCCCCTTAGCCAGATGCAGTTGTACCTGACAGAGCTCCCAGGGCAATGAGTTGGAGGGTAAAGGATGGGAAGAATGATTAGGGAGAGAGCTCATCACCCAGGGATCAAGGGCCACCAAGCATCATGAAATGAATAATTGTTTAGGGACCAGAGTCATGATTATAGGGTATGACCTCACTCTGTAACTAGTCATAGAAACAGGGAAATTGCATGAGAAAATTTTTTCTGGTGTCCAAAGATGAGCCTCAGAGGTTTGTAGCAGCCGCATGCAAACTTCCCACCCTGCCAAGAGTAAGTAGTCTCAAATCCAGTGGGATGGGACCAGACCTCTCAAATTGGTTCACTTTCTACTCCCCACCACAGCCTGTCCAATGCTTGCTCCTTGACAAATGCTGCTATAAGCATATTGGGAACCTGCAATGACTTTTTATGTCACCTGGAGACCCAGGTCTGGTGTGTATTCCCACAGATTCTCACAACCTCCATGCTTTAGCCTGTGTGTGTATGTGTGTGTGTGTGTGCATGCACATGTGCACACCTCCTTTTCATCTCAGCTTCTGCCTCTATTTCCTTGCCTGGATCTTAGCTGGCTTAATCTATGTTGAAATCTATCCAATCCAAGTAGTTCTGCAAGTTAGAAGCCCTATGACATTGACATTCCCAGTGGTGGACTTCAAATATTACTTCCAAAAGTAACAGCATAAGGACTTTCTGAGGAACAGTTTATTGAGAATTACTAAGGGATATACAGAGCAATACTGTGCTTAGAGGCAGTAGACTCACTGGCTGAGACTACCTGAATTCTAAGTGGAAATGAATAGTCCTAGATTTGATGTGAGGATTTAGGGTAGCATGCATGATGCTCCATCCACTAAAGAATGGATTTTTAGCTTAACTAGTCTGCCATTCAGCATTTCACTTCAGCAGGAAAAAAATTGGACAGGCAAGCAAAACAGTAAAAGCTGGAAGAGAGTCAAATCAATTTGCACATAAATATTTATGGAAAGTATTCTGGGAGTAGAAAATATTGGTGAAGGATATATGGGAGCAGTTTTCCTACACATGTCAATTGGAGAATTTTTGAAGTGTAATTCAAATTTTCACATGCAAAATGTTTCTAATTTTGGATATTTCAAGTATGCTTGTCTTCTAAGGATGGTTCAACATATACAAATCTATACTACATCAATAGGGACAAAATTAAAAACCACATGATCATCTAAATAGATGCAGAAAGGGCTTTTGACAAAGTTCAACACTCATTCATGATCAAAGCCATGAAGAAAATTGGAATAGATGGCCTATACCTCAATCTGATAAAAAGCCATCTATGACAAACCAACACCCAACATAACTCTAAGTGAAGAAAAACTGAAAGCTTTTATTCTAAAATCAGGTACAAAACAAGGGTGTCCTCTATCACTATAATTCTGGAATCATTACCTAAAGCCATTAGATGACAGAGAGAGAGAGAGAGAAAGGGAGAGAGAGGCAGAGAGAGAAAAGGAATAAGAATAGGTAAAGAAAAAGTTAAACTATCATTATTTGCAGATGACATGATACTCTACTTGGAAGAACCCAAAAACTCCAACAAGAAGCTCCTGTAATTAATAAACACATTCAATAGTATAGAAGGATATGAAGTCAACACCCAAAAATCAATAGCATTTTTCTACACAGATAATAAACTCAGAGAGAGAATTTAGAGAAACAATTTTCTTCACAATACCGTGCAAAAAAATGAAATACTTAGGAATTAATCTAACAAAAAAATAAAAGATCTATACAATGAAAATCACAAACCACTAAACTGAGAGACCAAAGGGAATTTCAGTAAATGGAAATCCTGTGTGTGTGTGTGTGTGTGTGTGTGTGTGTGTATGTGTGTGTGTGTGTGTGCGCACGCGCACGCGAGTGCATGTGCATGTGTGCACTTCTGGATAGGAAGAAACAACATTGTGAAATGTCCATACTCCCAAAATTGTTATACAGATTTAATGCAATTCCTATCAAAATACCATCAACATACCTCACAGATCAAGAGAAAACATTCTTAAAATTCATTTGGAACCAGAGAAGACCTAGAATAGCAAAGGTAATCTTGAGCAACAGAGGTAAGGCAGGATGCATTACAATCCCTGACTTGAAATTATACTAAAAAGCTACTATGATAAAATTAGCATGGTACTATCCAGGAAAACAGATCTGAGATCAATGAATCAGATTAGAAGATTCAAACACAACCATGAACACACTTAGCCAATTTATCTTTGATAAAGGGGCCAATCATGTTCACTGGAAGAAAGATAGCTTCTTTAACAAATAATGTTAGAAAAACTGGCTCTCCACATGCCAAAAACTAAATCTGGACCCAGGTCTATCACCATGCACTAAACTAAAATCAAAATGGATTAAAGATCTAAACATTAAAAGAGAAACACTAAGTCTCCTGGAAGAGAAAGGAGGTGGAAGTCTTGAAGACTTTAGAGCAGGAAGACAGTTCATGAACAAAAAGACTACACAGGAAATACTGCAAGAAATCAACAACTGGGATCTCTTATTGAAAAGTTTCTGTTTGTCAAAGAAATCACCAATAGAGTGAAAAGACAATCCACAAATTGGAAAAAAAAATTCTTAACCAAGAATCACTCAGACAAAGAACTTCTATCTAAGTTATATGAAGAACTAAAAAAAAATTGACCCCCAAAATATAAAGAGCAATCCAAAAATGAGCGTGTGAGATGAACACACACTTCTCCAATGAAAAAATACAAGTGCCAAATAAATACATGAAAAAATGTTCCGTAGCACTGGCCATCTGAGAAATGCAAATTAAAACAGCAATAAGATACCATCTCACCCTAGAAAGAATGGTATCATAAAGAAATTAACTAATAAAAAATTTTAGGAAGGCTGTGGGTAAAAAGAAACCCTTCTCCATTACTGGTGAGAATGTAGATTGGTACAACCACTATGGAAAAGCACTGTGGAAATCAGTGTGGACACTCCTCAAACATTCCCCCTCTAAGTATTTTCCAAAAGAACTGAAAATATTATACCATAGTAATATATGTGTATCCATGTTTATAGCAGCACAATTTGTCATAGCCA
>PVKA01031688.1:0-26041 GCA_004027165.1 Ctenomys sociabilis | reverse complement strand
GAAGGAAGGAAGGAGGGAGGGAGAGAGGGAGGGAGAAAGGGAGGGAGGGAGGGAGGAGGGAAGGAAGGAGGGAGGGAGGGAGGGAGGGAAGGAAGGAAAGAAGGAAGGAAGGAAATATATTTAGGCATATACACAAGAGAGCATGAACAATTGTGCTGCTGATTTTTGCTGGCCTAAAAGAACAGTTAATGTTTAAACTTTTTCCTCTTCTTCTTAATTTCTTGTATTTTTTTACACAGATATTGCCAACTTGTATCTGGTCATTTAAACAACTAACTTGAAGAGATTATGTAATATAACATTGTTGAATTAAAAAAATAAAACTTCATTTAAATATTGCCAAGTTAGGGCCAGTGACATAGCTCAGTGGACTATGCTTGCTTAGGTAAGCGCAGGGACCAGGGTTTGATTCCTGGCACCAGGTACACTGAGCTGGCAATAGAGTCTGGGCATGGTTGTGCACGCCTGTAATCCCAGCACTAGGGAGGCAGAAATCAGGAGGTTCACTGCAAGTCCGAGCTGCATAGTGAGACCTTGCACACACAAAAAAATAAATAACTAAATATTGGCAAATTAAGTGAAAATGTGTGTTAAAAAATAACCACTTACTAATTTTGACACCTTATGAAGCAAGTCAACAGATAATATTAGTTCAGCTGATACACCAAAAAACAGAAGACAAACTTCACGTCTTCCTCATTTTGTCAGAAGGTTTTTAGCAATAAGAAATGTAAGAACACTTTTTAAAGTGACGAAGATGTCCACAGCACTGAGTCACCAGACTTAGCAGTGAACAGGCATTGGGGACACCGGCCAGGTGTTGCTACTGCCACCTTGGCTCTTGGGGAAGTTGGAGCCAAGGCCTCAGCACACGACCAAAACAGAAGCAATGCTGCTAGAAGCGAGGAAGAAGGTCCGGAAGACCAGGGCAGTGGTGGAAGGAGGTGTCGCCAGACACACGTTGTGCATATAAAAAATGTCAAAACAAGGTCAACATTATGCATAAATAATATGCATCAATCTATTAGAAATGGTAAATGGAATCAAATTTCTATTTTAAAAGCTCTAGGTTTGAGTGAGAATTAATAATATCAGACAATTGAAAGCTATCTCTACACATTATAATATTGATTATGAATAATCACATCTGATACAAGTGGTAGACAAAAGTTAAATAAAAAGGAGTATAATTATTCCACTGGAACTAATAAAATAGCTGCTTAATTTGCCTGTATACAATAAATAAACATCTCTATGGAAATAATATTTTGAAACTATGTAATAGGAAAACAGCAACAATGGAATATAGCAGATGAAATATAGACCAAGCCATACAGGAATAACTTCAGCAAGAAATATGTAAGAATTATAAAAATAGATTTAAAACATAAGAGAAACATATCACAGACTTAGAATGAGGAATAATGAAAATATATTCTTTCCAAATGAATGTCCATATATTATAAAATTCCAATAAAAAAACTCAACTTGGTTTTGCTTCCTTAAAAGCATGACAAAATACTTTTAAATTTAAGCCAGCAAAGCCAGCTGAAAACACCTACTGGCATCTTGTGAAAGAAGCATAACGTAGGAGCCTCACTCACTGGAAGGAAGGATGCTTCATTCGTGTGGATGATGGTCTGGTGCAGCGTGCTTGCTAACTGACGGGCAGGCCAGGAAGGCCTTGGAGCTGGACGGCACGCAGATGGCAGTGCACCTGGTGATGGGGTCGTAGGGTGGATTCGGGAAGGATGTGGGGTGTGGGGGGAGGAGTGCTAAATTGCAGAGAAGAGAATTTTGAGGACAGATTTGAGGATGATGAGAAAGCAGGCCACCTGAGTGTCCGTGCAGAACTTCGGGAGGTAAACAGTACTTGCAGGCTTCTGGGGCAGAACCAGGCTGCCATGGTCAGGAGCCAGCAGGAGACCAGGCCTGCCCTCCTGCAGGAACAAACAAGGTGACAAAGTGTGCAGAGGGGCCACTGGGCTGTGGTTGGGGGATGGATCTCGTGCAGCCTTTATGTCATTGCAAGAATGTTGGATTTGACTCTAAGAGACAGCAAGCAACTAGAAGACAGAGGACGGAGTATGACATAATCTAATCTCCACTTTTAAATGGTCACTCTGGTTTCTTTGTTAAAAATAGAGTATAAAGAAAAGGAAGAGCAAAATCAGCAAGGTTGGTTGAGGCTGTTGCACAATCCCAGGCTTGACATGAAGAGCAGGGCATCAGTGCAGAGGCTGGGAAAGATTTTATAGAAGGCAAGGCCAGCGGGACTTACCAGAGGAGGGGAGGGGAGGGCCGAGAAAAGGGGAGGCCTGGACGACTCCAGCACGCTTGGCCTGAGCACACGGAGGAAGCAGTGTCTACCAGCTGGGCTGGGACTACCTTGTGGGAAGTGGTCTCGGCCGAGAAGATCGGGATCTCAGCGTGGGCGATGCTGCATCAGCCACGTGTGCTTAGACGCCAGGTAGAACTGCTGAGGAGTGCCCAGCATACACTTCAGGGCAGAAAGCAGGAGCCTCGTGGTGAACTCAGTAGTGAAAAAGTACAGATTCCGTCTAGCACCACACATCTAGGTGAGAGCAAGGCGGGAGTGAAGGTAGGAACAGAAGACTATGGACAGTAAGTGGGGGGCTGGCAGCCTTATAGCCCAGGTCATAAGGAAGAGCAAGCCCGAGAGAGGAAAGGCAATGCCAGTGAGGTAGGAGGTTGTACCAGTAGCTGGGCTGCCGGAAGAGACAGGGATCAAATGAGCAAAAACTCCTGTATCAAATTGTATTCAGACCCAGCGTCTGTCAATGGATGTAGCTGTGGAAGCCCACCGGAAGCCTTGGCAGAGGTGTTTGGGTGAAGAGATGGGCTCTACAGATTGAGTGCAATGGGATGTTAAAAAGAAAGAGTATAACCATTTAAATCTGTCAGTAGGGAGAACTTTGTAAGAGTTTATTTTGAATGGAAACAAAAAGATGAGAAATTGAAACTATAGCCAGGATTATGTATTTGGAAAACAGATCTTCACAGATCTACATAATGCAAAGAATGTTCCAGAGGGCCGGGGAGATGGCTCAGTGGAATAAGTGCATCCGTGGCAAGTGCAAGGGCCTGAGTTCAATCTCCAGTTCCGCAAAGAAAAAAAAGAATGTTCTAGGTGATTTAAAGATTAAAGCTCAAATAATAAAATGCTAAATCACTTAAAGATGTTATAGTTGACTATTTCACTAACCTTGGCTTGAGAATGGATAATTTATGCAAAATGAAAGAGAACAGTCATTCTATTTGGGATGAGTTGATACCTTATTGTGGCTTGGTGTTGGGGACTATGAATTATGAATGGACTCTAGAGATTTCCAAATACTGTCCTTTGGGTCAGATTGGAATGCAGAAACACCCTGCCCTTCTCTGGTCACAAGCGGAAGCCCTAGGACTGATGGCTGCTTGAGGCTCACAGGGCAGGAGAAGACCTGCTGGAGAAGATCAGGCCCTGGGGACTACAGTTTCCTTTCTGTTCCTATCCTGTCCTTGTCCTGGTAAGAATGCTTTGTTCTTCCTACTGGCCCACCTTAGCCAACATTACTGTTCCAGCAAACACCCACTGCCCCTCATGTGTTGTCCTTGGCTCAGATGTAATGAATAAGGACCAAGAGTCTGGGGGCCTTGTGGCTTTCTGTTCCTGAGAGCAACTGATCATCCCAGATCCCTGCCTGCTCCTCTTTCTCATCTCTTGCTTTCTTAGCACTGCGGGCCACAGCACCTGGCAGGAGACTGGGACTCGCTGCAGTGGTCTCTGACAGCAGCAAGTGCTGTGGACAGGGTTTCCGATGCCTGCCACCCAACATGGGTGAGCCACAGCCTTCCCAGCTGCCTGCAAGAACTGCTGGAAGGTTTTCAACAGCGTTCACATCTCAAGTGACAACTCCAGAGATATCCCGTGGGGAGCTGAAACAAGTGTTGCTTTTGACTCAATTAATAATTTTGCAGGGATTTTTTTAAAAAGGGTCATCTCTTTTAAAAAGAAAAATCATTTGCTTTAAAAATGAACCTCTTTCTCTAAAACTTCTTTTAAACAAGGCATGCTGCACAGTGCCTGCTAGCAGTATCAGCAAAATACCCTAGAAAATAATGAAGTATAATCCTCAGTTCCTGCGGGCAGAAACTTTAGATATTCAAAATTGGGACAAGGTGGGAGAAAAGAGCTCATGGTAGAGAAAAACCTGTTTCTCCTGGGACCTTCCCAGGTAAGAGGCTGCCAAAATCTGTTCTCTACCCTTTAAGTACTAGTACCCAACGTTTCTATCTTAGAGTAGGACAAGGGAGAAGGAAAAGCTATCTCTCTGCTCCTGGCTCTGAGGCTCTGGAAGCATATTACATATTGCTGTCTGTGTACAATCGCTATAACTACATTGGTCATCATCAAAGCCTAAGAACCTGGGGAGACACCTGCAGATTTTCACAGACTGACATAACGTGCCCAAGATGGCACATTCACATTGCAGGGTGGTAGCGACACAAAAGTGACCAAGGCTGAACAGAAACTGTGTCAAAGGGAACAGAGAGGCCACACCCAGCCAGCACAGAGTGGCATAACAGAGAAGCAGCTGCTCCTCCCTCCTTCCCCTGGCTCTGCCTGCTGTGGTGGCATAAGCCTGTAGTCCGAGCTGCAGAGAGGAGAGGAGGAAACGGCCTGAGGTGCAGGAACTCCTTATGTGGAGACTCCTGGGGCCAGTGCTAATACAAACCACACTAAGCCTTGCAGGGCGGGACCCTACTAGTGGTGCTAGAAGAAGGCTTGAGTAGGTGATAGAGCCTGTAGAGATGAAAAAGCCGAGGCTAGAGCAGGAAGAGGATGTGAAGGTGCAAAACTCTTCGGACAACATAAATGTTGACAAATACACTGCTTCACGACCTTTGATTTTAAGCAATGTTTCCTTCTTTAATCATGACTGTCTCTGCAAAGGGGAACACTGCTTGCGATGAACTTCACACTGGAATTGCAGGAAAACGGCCAAGCTGCCTTATGTTCGGACTTTCTTTGCACTGAAGAAATGATCCTTGTGCTTACATGTAAATGTGAGCCTCAGGAAGGGCCTGTACCTCCAGTCCGAAAGGCCTCCTCTATCACTGAGCCTGAGGCTACTATTCCTCAACCTTTGGAACCTGAGGAGGAGGTTTCCAAGGCAACCTTAATCAAAGCTTGCACAGCTATTACTGAGTCTGAGGCTGCTGAATTTCGGGACCAAGCTTCTAGAATGGTGAGTTTCTCATGTTGGAAATAGTTGAAGTTACCTTAGGAAACAGTTGCGTGTGCCTACGAAGACCACCAGGTACAGCGATTGGCTCCGAATGTCCAGCAACTACAGTTACCAGAACAGCGAGGTCTAGCCTGTACAGCTGGGCGTAACTGTCAGAGAAATCATCTGCCTGGGGCCCAGGTCAGAAACTATCTTTGTTTTCCCAGGAGTAAAAGACTTTATTCCTTCTGATTCTTATTACAAGAGATCTCTGTTAATTGACCTACAAAAAGTTATGACTAATCTATTCATAGTGACAAACTTAAAAACTCACTCTAAAATTAGAGTTATGATCTAAATTGGCCAAATCTGTTTGAGTGCACTCCGATCTCATAAACAAATTGTTTTGTGTGAATTTATCTCTCTAATCTACAAACAGCTGTTTTATTTGAACTCAAAAAACTTTTTCTTCCCTTTGCATCTTTGGATTTTTAAAACATTTGCTGGTAATTTAAGCCAGTTCACAGACAAATTTCATCAAAATGAAAGACATGCTTTGACCCAAGATGCCAGCTGGTCAAAATGATGTTAAAATTGGCTTCATAAACATATTACATATTGCTGTCTGTGTACAATCGCTATAATTACATTGGTCATCATCAAAGCCTAAGTTTCTTTAAATTCTTTTTTAACCTTTATTGCTTATTTGGTACAGGGCATCACTACACAGCTGGGACGCATAGTGATCCTCCTGTCTCAGCACCTCCACCACTGGGATTATAGGTATGTCCCACTGCACACAGTTTCAGTGGCTGGTGTGCCATGCAGTACCAGGGATCAAACATGGGTCCTTGTACTCGCCAGGCAGACACTTAGACCACCAAGCTGTCTCCCCAGCCCAAAGGCTAAGCTTTCTGTGGATGAAACAATAAGGCTCATTGAAAGATGCTGGTTCAAAATTAAATTTAGACTAAGATTTCCAATTGGTTATGACAGTGCATTATGGCTGATAGTGTGGTGTACTAAATGTGGCCATCCTGCTGCAGCGAGCAGAGACACCAGGATGACACCTGGGATCTGGAAGCTGATTTGTTTACACTGATGGGCCCTGATCAGGACCATTCCCAGAAGGTCAGGGTCTGATATCCGGTGGCTTAGATTTTATGGGCCACACTTCCATGGGAAGTGCAGAAGCAGCATAGTTTGTCGACTGGGGACTGGTGTGTACACTGTGCATCTCAGGGACAGCTAGGCATCACAGAGGCTGCCATGTCTAAGACACGGGACACCTTGAACTGGAAAAGGAGAGATCACTTGGGCAACTAAGAAACTGAAGTGTACTGCCGGGGGGCATTCCGTGCTACATTCCTCCCTTTCCTTTTAGTTTCCACAGAAAGTCTTCAGGGCAAATTACATGTGACTTTCTGAGACTAGACCCAAATAGAAGCACTCAGTGATCCTGGGATATGCCATAGCAGAGGTCTCCAAGACTGCCTTGTTACACCAAGTTTTCCTAAGATGTTTTTAGGAAGAGATGTAATTTAAGCCTCTCTGTTCTGTAACATTACTCAGGCAAGGGAGTGAGGGAGTTAATCTGGTCTAGGAGAGTGTCCAAAGTGTCTTAGGTGCTCATCAAATCTTGATGAAGTATTTGACTGACTGTTCTATGCTCTTGGGGCAACCTTTCATAGTTAAGGAAAAACACCCAGCTAGGTGTGGGGAGGGAAAAAAGGATGGGGTAAGCAGCCTGAAGACACTAAAATCAGGGGGAATAGATATGGGGCAAACCTGTGAACTATGTCTTCAGGCTCCAGCCATGTGAGGACTGGCCAGTGTCCAGAGCAACCAGAGCTGGGCTTTGAGTACAGTGTCTTTTTAGAATTAGCTTTGGAGGTCTGGGGAGATAGCTCAGTGGTCTAAGCATCTGCCTACAAGCACAAAGACCTGAGTTCAATCCCTGGTACTGCATGCCTTGCTGACCCCATAACTCTGGACATTTCATTCCAGCCCTGAAACTGGGCATGGTGGTGGACACCTGTATTCCCAACACTGGGGAGGCTGACAGAAGGAACACTAAAAGTCTGAGCTACATAGCGAGACCCTGCATCTAATAAATAGAACTAGCCTTGGAGGAACTTTCCTGGTAAATTCTCCAGCAGAACTAAAGCTAGATTTCTGAAACTTGTAGAGGTAGTTAAGTGTACCTAGGTTATATGTGTATGAGTTATAAGCTGTTTTGTTTTGTTTTTTTTTTAACTTTGCTAGAGCTTTGTGGCCCCTATGCTATATGTGGCTTTTATTTAATGTAGTTTTTGAGTTACCTCTGCTACAACTGTAGATCTGTTGTTACTGTCAATAATCAAAGCAGGCCATATCTGGGGATGATGCTTTATAGCAGGACCCTACAAACTTTTATTGTCTTTTCAGTAAAGGAAGGGAATGGGACGTTGGGGCTGGTGACAGCTATTGAACCCTGAACTGCCTGCAGGAGTACGGGGCCATTACAGCAGCTAGAGCTTGCAGAACACACAGTGGGAGCAGGACTGGTGGTTGGGGCTGATGTTTCAGTCAGTCAGATCCTTAGAAGGGGATTAGCTGTCTGGACTGGACTAATTTGTGTCATCAGTGCCAGGTTTCCAAACAGCGGCAGGAGGCAGTTCTACAGGAGAGTCTGGGCCAAAATAGTTTTGTCCAAGATGAACACAGCATGTCTAGCTTGCTGCACTCATTCCTAATGGAGCTACTTCCGTCCATAAGTAGGATGAGATCTGATGCAGCAAGATGCAAATGGAAGCAGTCAGGGATCCTAGGATGGGACCTAGCAGAGGTCTCCAGGATTAACTAGTTATGCAGATCTTTCTAAAATGTTTTTAGGAAGAGCCATAGCTCAGGCCTGTCTCTCCTGTAACACTACTCAGGCAAGGGAGTGAGGGGGTTGATCTGATCTAGGGGAGTGTCCAGTGTGTCCTGGATGTTCAGCATCTGTTGGGGCTGATTTTCTTACAACAGTTCATTGCAGTGCTGCACGTGGCACTGCAGTTCGGTCTTGGGCTAAAGTGAGCTGTCAGTGATCAAATAGATTCAGTAGGAGCCAGCAGCTTTGAGAAATTTGCAGTTTTGTTGTTCTTCCCTGACAATTTCTGCCAGACATTGAATCAGAGCACTTGTATCTTTCCAGCAGGCAGATTGAGGGTCACTAATCAAAGATGCTTTTTCAAGAGGAAATAAATTTTTGAACCTCTGGGAGGTTGAGTCTAGGTAAGTTGACTTTTCAGTCCAAAGTTCTAGTCATTGTGAAGAGAAGCGGGCTGACAGTAGCCCATGGCAGGAAGAAGGAAGAGTTCTTCAGGACCAGGGAGGTGTATGAGAAGGCTGTGGGTGGCAGCAGCCTGAGGCAACTTAAACAAAGGGCAATCACAATGGCACTAGGAGCTTGGAGACCATTACCTGACCTTCTAGGCAGGACGGGTATATTTCAGCAGTTTGACAATATATAAAAGCATTCTTCAGTTTTGAAGCCTCATTGTTTTCTTTTCAGGGGACTGTGACAGAGCTACAAAGGACAGAGAAATGGATATCCCAGAGCCAAATCTGCTGCTAGCACTTCCCCTCAAATAGTGGGAGAGTTCCCAAACCCTTGTGGTTGGGTTGTGAACCTCAGAATGTAAGAGGGTAGCTGTACTGTGGTCCATACAAAGATCTTGCCCAAGGTGATTAACAATTTATCAGGCTGGTATGGCTGGATGCCTGCTTGGGCTTCCTGTACACCTAACCACAATGGGGCAGAGTCCCAGTGAGGTGGCATGGTGGAAGCCTATGGTTTGTCTAATTGTCCCTCCAGTGCCCCATGCAGTCATGGGGCAGCTTCTGGAGTTTATGATTGATTCTTAATCCAATGCTGGGATTGTAGGTGTGAATTCCCTGGGGCAGATATGCTGCATTACAATGTAAGGAGAGGAGAGAGGCTAGCCAGCCACCTGAGCTGCTGCCACTCCCTTGGCTCTGCTCTTTGCCACTGCCATGCACCACTCTGCCTTGGAGCCGGGTGAGTATGGACTGAAACCTCCACTAATTGTGAGCTAAGAAAACCTTTCCTTCCTTCATTTTGGGTGTCGTATATTAGTCCTAGCAACAAGAGAACAATAACCGAGACAATGGCCAAGCCTAGAGGCAAGTCCTTAGTTTTTACCTCTAGGAGAAGAGTTGAGAGAACTTCAGGATTGCTGTAATTTGTCTCAGGATGATGCAGGTACCATCATCCTCTTGGGGAACAGCCAAAGTTGAGGCTGGCTGGCTTGGTGCAGAGAAGAGGACTGATTCTAACTTTAAGAGATGGTCTATTTGCCGAAGAGGTGCAGGGATTGGGTAACACAGATGCATTCCCAGGCTGCAATTTTGTGCCTGAAAGAAGGGGCATGAGGGAGGAATCCTAGATGCCCTGATCATGGTACTATGGGCTCCCAGGGACCCAACTAAGAAGGGAACCCAGTTGGGGCTAGTCAGAGCCCATCAAATCAATGAAAACGTTTTCATCTGATCCAGATTGAGGTGAGCATTTATTTTTCAATGCCAATAGCCAGATGGTATGGTCATTTATCACACTGAATTTTCTTATTGACAGCAGGTGCTCTTTAATTCAGTTTCTAGTAATAGTGGTTGATGGGCTTCTTGCCCCCCTTTTGATACTTTTGAGACACACTCAACCAATTTGAGGTTTCCAGGTAGGGCAACCTTTGGGAAAGGCCAAGAGAACTAGTACATCAGGGCTGAGAGTCCAATTTTTCATCATTCAATATGTGGACACTTCTGTGTTGAATAGACTCAGAAGGAACTGCTGACAGTCAGTCATCTTGGATGGGCATTATATGATACCATCTGACTAAGATAGGTGCAGACATGAAGCAGAAAAGGGAGGTGCTCTATGGACAAATGCAGGCAACAGCTAGCTGGAGCTGGTTCAATTCCTTGGAAGTAAATGAATGAGTCAAGAGTCAAGAGTCAAGGGTGGGGTTGAGGTTGAAGGTGCCAAGGCAGAATTCTCAGAAAGAATGAGCTGCTGTTCCCTTTTTCTTTTTTAAAATGCGGGGGCAGTTTATTTCATTTTTAATACTATAGAAGTGCTTCTTCTTGCAATGAGGGACTGTGGGTTTTGACTAGTTAATTCCCATTTCTGAAATCCCATATGTGTGTTATGCACTCTTGAATGATTGTGTAACAGACAAAGGGTGGGGGTCACACAGAGAGACAGTTCAGATGCCTGTCTGGCCTCGCCCCTTGAGGGCTTAGGTGCGACTCAGCTAAGGAGGGTGCATGGCCTACATTATGCCATATATTGATCAAGGATCTGCAGGTGAGGATCCAGTCAGGTCCAGTGACCAGAATTTCCCAGTCCTGGTGCACAGACGGAGCAGCCTATTGTTTTTTCTGTCCACTCCACACACTCACACATTCACTCAACAGCACTCAGAAGTTAAAGATACCAAGCCCCTTCCCTTGGATATAGGCCTGCCTAACAGGAGTGATCAGATGCCCCCTTTAGCTCAACCTGAGCAGAACTAACAGACAGACCACCTTGGTTGCCGCCTGGATTTTTACCAGAGTCAGGCAGGTAGGCAGGCAGGCAGAGGCAGACAGCCTGTGTCCTCCTTCCTTTGGGACCCATGTGAGCTACTCAAGTGGGAAGCCTGGAACCCAGACCTCTGAGGGGACTCAAGAAATCTTGAGGGTGTGCCTCTCCATCAGGACCTGGAGAGGTCTGTCCACAAGGGCCATGGCTGGTGACCAGAGAGGTCTGCTCAGGTGGTCTTCCCAGACAATGCACAAGTTGCAGTGGCAAGCAGAAGCACCAAAATGACACTCAAGAGTGAGGCAGATTTAGATAGTTAGTTAGTTGGTCAGTTAGTTAGCTAGTTAGTACAGGGTCTGGCTACATCACTTGGACTTGTAGTAATCCTCCCATCTCAGTCTCCCCGGCACCAGGATTATAGGCATGCACCATCAGGCCCAGTCCCAGTGGCCAGCACAGCACACCCAGGGTTCTGGCTGGAAGGGCACACAGTACTGGAGATCAAACTTGGGACATCATGCTTGCCAGGGAGAAACTTAGACCATCACGCTATCTATCTCCACAGTCCTGAGATAGATTTATTTATGTCAGTGGCCACTGATCAGGTTCATGCCCAGAATATCAGGCTCATCTCTGGTGGTCTAGGGTTTAGTGGCTTGTCAATTGGTTTATGCAATGTGCATCACAGTGACCAGCTATTTCTAAGAGTCAAAGGCAACTGGCACTGGAACGGGAGCTATTACTTGGGCAAGCAAGAGACTGGAGCACAGTGGCAGGAGTGGTGGTCATTTTCTGTTAAAGTACCTTTCTTCCAGATACGCAGGTCTTCTAGGACATAAAACCGGGATTCCAGGCTAGGGAGATAGCATGGTGGTCTAAATGCCCACCTGGCAAGAGCAAGAACCCAAGTTTAAACCTCAGTACCATGTGCTATGTCAGCCTATGAAACCAAGCACACTGTGCCAGCCACCAAACCTGGCTATGGTGGGGCATACCTGCAATCCCAGCCCTAAGGAGGCTGAGAAAGGAGGATCATTAGGAGTCTGAGTTGCTTAGAGAAACCCTGTACCAAATCAACGAATCAATCATTAAAAATTAAAAAAGTAAATCCAGGATTTTTTTTTCTGTATTTAGGACAGGGTTTACAGGGTCCGCAGGGTCTCACTACACAGATTGGACTCGTAGTGATTCTTCTGTTTTCAGCCTCCCAAGTGCTGGGATTGCAGGTGTGCTCCACCATGCCTGCTCTCAATTGCTATCTCAGCACACCCTGAGGACGGGGTTGGAACAGCACACTGGGATCGAACCACAGCCACTGTGCTCTGCCAAAACAAGCACTTTAGTCCACTGAGCTACCAGGCCGGCCCAAAGTAAAACCAGGATTATTTGTAATGATAATCTTTTTTTAAGACTCAGATATCTATTGTTCTCTTATGCTTCTGCTATTTATGACAAGAAATATATGTTAATTCATATGATGCATGTCACTCTGTTCTATACAAAGATGGACATTGTTAAAAAAAAAAAAAAGTGTCATCATGATAGCCATGATAAAATAGTATGTGTGGCACTGGATCTCAAATCTGCTTATAAACTAACCATTATCTGTTAACATTCTACAGGGATTCAACTAGAACATTGGTTGGTAAGAAACAACAGTCTTCTGCTGTACTTTATACTTCAAATCACTTGATACTGGGATAAAATTATAGTAGATAAACTCATTGCTCCTGCTACAACACTGTTTCTCACATTAGAAAAGACAGAGGGTCATCTTGTCAGTAAAAAGAGATAATGGACCTGCTTATATTAGCAGATCCACTCAATAACCTTTTCACCTTTAGGAATTGAACATATAATGAGAATTGCCTACAATCCCCCAGAACAAGCAATTATTGAAATATCACATTTAACCTTAAACAACTAATAAAACCGAAAGGGGGAATCTTGACAACCCAGGTGACACCTTATACATGACTAGATTTAACAATTTATGTTTTAAATTTCTTGAGCCCAGCTCCTGGGTCCTCACCACACCTGCCATGTTTCTGTGGCAGCATTTGGCTTCCTTTTAGCTCGAGGCAATAGGCACTGAGCCCTGTGGGCAGGTCAAGAGAAGGGCCCTGCCCATGCTGTTAACCTGGGGGCGAGGATTTGCTTGTATTTCCATAGATAATGGAGTGACAGTAAGGCTGCCAGCCCTGTGCATGAAGCACACTATGGGAGGAGGCCCCAACCTGCCTGAGCTGCCAAGTGCTCCAGATGTGAGACCAGTATCAATGAGACAAGTGAAGAAAACAGCACAAGAAACTAGAAAACTGGGTGAAGGACAAAGCCTTCCATATGCCCTGGAAAATGTCATTACGCTAAGATGGCTACCACATCCTGCCATGTCTGCATAGCCCCTGTGACAGGAGGAGTATCGGGCATAGGACACTAATCTAACTATGCTCAGACCCATCCCTTGGGCCAACTCTCTTCCTGAAATCTGTTATAAATCAAAATTTCATCATAGTCAGGTCACTGTGTACCCAGTCCTTCATCACAGTTACAGATGCAGAACGAGGCAACCACACATTACCTACCCTTGTGTCACCTGCTCCCCTCCCAGTGTATGTAGAACACAGGACTCGAAATTGGCTGATACATCACCTGATCAATTAATCCTTTTCACCCTTAGTTCAAGCTGTATAATAGGTGGAGAGATTGATTCCTTTACCCCAGTGTCCCTGTCTATGAAAACTGTACTTATTGGAACAATTATGCAAAAGGTGCCCCTCCTCCTGGGAAACTTTGCAAAGCAAATTAGGATGAAAAATGTCTATGGACCAGTATAACATCATTGATTAGGGACCTCTGTGGTCTCTATGATGAAGAGCTAACAATGTTTCTGAGACATTTAGGAAGTGAGTTAGCATGCCAGCATACAGACCATTCCTAAAGGAAAGCCTGTCTGGGAGAAGCGAGATTTAACACACCAATCCCTTGGGCTTTGATAAGTGGCATGTCTGGACCTATACAAGCTACTGTTTGGAAACTTGCGCTGCCTTTCGTTGTGTGTGTGTGGGAGTGGTGAACAGGTCATAATACGTGCCCTGCTAAGGATGCTATCACTGTGACAGCTAGATAGAGTGGGAGCCAAAGAACTCTAATATACATTTATATTCTTTGAGTATTCTTTGTGGAACTATGGTCTGGAATGGAACTTTCTTTACATGCCCAAAATGTACCTTAAGTCATTGCATTCAAGCAGGTGAAGTTCTTGATAAAAATGTCATGCTCCTAGACATACACATCAAAGAACAATGCTAGACCTAGAGGCTTTAAAGAAGCATTGTCTATATCTTTACTTCAAAAGTTTGATGAACAAATGCATGATTGGAATAAATTTTCTGATGCCCTCAGCTAGCTGAATCCTTTTGAATATCTCAAGGCTCATTCATGGTTGTACGCTGCTATGCTCATGGTGATTTGTTTATGTCTGGTTTTATGCTTAAGTCTGCTGCAGAGGAGCTCAAACTCACTGGCTTTCCAGGCTCTGCAGCCACAGCTCACTCTGATTTGACTTCTGCAGTCAAAGAAACAGAAAGGGGGAAATGTTGGAGACCACAAATTATACATGGAGCCTAGAGGATGCTATGCTCGACCTTTGGGCCCGACTGCAATGAGGAAACTCCCTGCTCTTTTCTGGTACAGCTGGAAGCCCTGGGGGTAAGTGACTGCTGTGATACTCACAGGGCAGAAGACCTGATGGAGAGGATAGGTACCTGGGGCTTGAGGCAGTTTCTTCCTTGCTTCCGACCTGCCATTGTCCTTGTAAATGCTTTCTTCTTCGTAAGCCACCATAGCCACCATTACTGCTTGCGAAATACTCAGTGCCCTGTCTTTGACTCAGACATGATAAAGACCCAGGTTCTGATACTGCATGGCCTTTTGGGCCCCAGATCCCTGCTGGCACCTCCATTTCATCTCCTTCTTTCTTCTCACCATGCACCTTAATGCTTGACAGGAGATTGAGAACTCACTGCTGGGGTTCCTAAGAGCTGGTGCTATGGAAAGGGTCTCCCATAGTTTTGATTTGTATTTCACTAATATTATTGAGCACTTTTCATATATTTACTGGCCATTTCTGTTTCTGTTTTGAGTGTCAATAAAGATATTTTGCTGCCCCTTTTCTTGCAGTACTGGGGATTGAACTGAAGACCCTGCACTTGCCAGGCAAACACTTATTCCACTAAGCTATCTCCCCAGCCCTCCTATTTTTAATTAAACATTTTGTTATTATTTTATTTTTTTTCTTACATATTCTGGTTGTTAATTCTTTGTTAGGTAGAAGAAAGAGCATGCAGTGTTTAGTTTTTAGAGTCTGGACTACTTAGGTGAGCTCCCGTCCTACCCAGTTAGCTCCAGTGGAGGGCTTTCTTCTTCCTTGAAGGCTGAATAATCTTCCAAATGGGGGAGATACCTACATTTTTGAATCCATTCATCCACTGGTTGGCACCCTAGCCATTGTAAGTTTGTCGACAAAAGACAGAGGCTGAGCTGAACTTGGAACTGTGATTACTAGGGTTTAGGAAGGAGGTAGGGAAAGGTGAAAAAGGAAAGCTGGATTTTATCTGTGTTCTGTATGCATGGGTTGGGATAGCATGCCAAATCACTATGGATAATAAATGCATGGCGTTCAAAACATGTGATGCATGTTAGGATAGGTATACTGCTACTTTCTATTAGTTCATTGAGAAGAAAGGTTTGTATAAGTTGTTTAGATAAGACATCATGTCTACATCTTGTCCTCTGAATAACTATTAGGAGGACAACAATATGCAATGTATTAATTATTGTAACTGTCCTACTAACCTTCTTTTAAAACAGTTCCATTGCTATTTTATTTTTTTGCTCATTAAAACACGTGATGCAGTAAAAAGTAAAAGGAAAAAAGGGGGCACACACATAATTCATTTGATAGCAAATATGTCCCCCAAAATTTATTTATTTATTTTTTAATGCATTTAGTACACGGTCTACAAGGTCTCACTACACAGATCAGACTCATAGTGATCCTCCCGTTTTCAGTCTCCCAAGTGCTGGGATTGTAGGCATGGGCCACTACACCCAGTCTCATTTGCCAGTCAGAGCACCCCAGGGGCGGGGCTGGCATAGCATGCAGCGGATTGAATACTGGTTCCTGTGCCTGTCTAAAATAGGTACTTTAATCTGCTGAGCTATCTTGCCAGCCCTCCCAATGTTTATAAAGTTAAATAATTGTGATATACATGTCACAAACATATCATCTAAAACCGCTTTTCCTACATATTAGGAAAGATTTGTAGAGCCGTGTCTTCACAGAACAATAAATACCAAGAAAAACAGCAAATATCAAAAGCAAACAGAAATGCAACTGGCTAATAGTATCTGTGAAAACATGCAAATGCTTTTGTAAACTAAGAAATTATAATCACTATGTATTTAGACAAATTTATTGACCTTCTTAAAAAAATGCCAGAGAATATTGCACTGTAAAATTAGTTCTTATTCTCAGGCTTGGCAAAGCTGCACTGACAGGAGGATTGCAGTATTAATCAGTGAACATTTGGACAGGGGCTGACCCCCTGCCCGGCAGGCCCAGGGTGCTAGACGCATGGCCAGCACCAGAAGAACAGTGACAAAGCTAACATCTTACCAGAACTTTGACTGACATAATCAGAACCTTCAGGAAGCTCGTGAATCTTAAACATGATTTTCACTTCTAACCATTTATAATGAAAGAATAATGTCCATTATTAAGAATATATCAAAGGAAGGACACATTTCAAATGATATTTATGATGTTTAAAATTCACAGAAAACTACATGTCCTCATCTAAAAAATAGGAATAATAATTATGTGTTAGAATTGTTACTAATGTTAAATAAATTAACATTTATCGGGAACTTACAATGCTATCTGCCTGGAGAAGTAATTCACCTACTTTAAAATAATTTGCTAATTACTAATATTATTTAATGATAGTTTGTTACATAAGAGAATAGAACAGTCCTTCTGTACTAGTTAAAAAAGATATAAAACTATAAGCATTGTATAACCCTAAATCAAAACACTACTCCCCCACACACTGGAAAACATTTAGATGAAAATATACCAAAATATGCGTGGTTTTCTCTTCATAATGAACTCATTATTACCCTTGGGTTAGCTCTCAGTCTGTGTTTCTAAGTCTTGATACTCTTGGTGCTCTGAAATTTTCACACCATGTATTTAGATAAGTAATTTATTGTATGTGTCCTGCTTTCAGCCCACTGTGATTCCTCAAGCTCTGACTTTGTTCTTAACTTTGGATAACTTGCTACCCACGGCCCTCCCCTCTCCTCTTTCTGAAGTCCGTGTTAGGCTGACACTGAAGCCTGTTTTTGATGCTTTTCATTTTTCGTTTGTTCCTGCATTTCCTGTCCATGTTCCCCGAACTACAGGTGAAGAGCTAAGGATAAACCAGTGTGAGAATTTTAAATTTTTAAATTCACAGAAAATTTTAATTTTTTTTTTTTTGGTTGCAGGTACCAGGAATTGAACTCAGGACCCTGTACTTGCCAGGCAAGCACTTATTCTACCAAGCTATCTGCCCAGGCTGAGAATTTTAAATTTTTGAGGGAAACAGCAAACAAAACATTACTAAACTGAGTGATTTTAAACCCTTGATAAAAGAAATGTGAAGTATTTCATTTATTCTTGGAGTGCTATAAAAATTTCTCAAGGTACAAACAGGACCATGAGCCAAAATCATTTGTAAATTTCATTTTTCTCCAGGGACTGGAGAGATAGCTCAGTAGAATAAGCTCTAGCCTGGCAAGTGCAAGGACCTAAATTCAATTTCTTGTCCTGCGAAGAGAGAGAGAAAGAGACAGAGAGAGAGAGAGAGAGAGAGAGAGAGAGAAAATTTCATTTTACATTCTTGGTACATGTAGTATCAAGATCTCCCTTCAAAATCGCTACTTCCTTACATAGCTGAAACTGATGCTATTTATTTCTCCACTGAACTTTCTTTCTTTTTTTTTTTTAATTCTTCAAAGTTTGATTGTTTGAACAATGTTGATTGCTTGAGTTCACTTGTTCCTTAATTGCACTGTGGTAGCCATCTCTACTTGTCTGAACAACATTATAGCACATACTTTACTTCCAGCTGCCGACAGACAGCACCAGTGGTGTCCCTCACAGCTCCTCCTGTGCCTCACTATGCAGACTTTTGGTCACAACGGCCTGTTAGCTACACGTCTTAAAAATCTGTAGAATTTAAGTGATACCAGGATGTAGAGTTCTTCCACAAAAAAAAAGCTCTCATTCCTTTGTCAGGGATTCAGGGCCTCACCACCCAGGTGTCATTTAGAATTCCGTCACAGAGCCTCTGGAAGCCACACAGGAACTGCGACTTACACAGTGGTGCATGTCAGGACAGGCTCGCGGGCCAGGCCCCTCAGGCAGTGTCTCTGCCCCCAGAGGCATCGCCACACAGACCATCTGGCCCTCTTCTCCCACCTGCAAGGCAAACTTCCTCCTTTGGCTGCTTTGAGGGTCTCACTTTTAGGACTTACTGTAGAAAAAGAAAGGCATATCTGTGTTGTAGACAGCTCAGTTGGATAGAAATATTATAGGGGTCAGACAGGGCCAGGCCCTCCAGGAGACAGCCTGAAGACAAGATGACTTTGCACTTTTGGAAGAGACAGACCTCCATTTTGGGCCAGACCTCAAGACAAAAGAGTAATCAAGTGTAGCCATATGCTTCCCTAGGGATGGGCACTAGGGACTGATACTTTAAGTTGGTATCAGTCACCTTGAAACAGTCCAAAAGAGTCACCAACCCAACCCCCTGCAGGAAGAGACCCTGTCCTATGACTCACTTCCTCATTTGGTCCTGGAGTTAGTCAATTTTACCTGAGCAATGGTGCTTATAATCTCACTGGTTGACCATAGTTTGGTCATGCCCACCTATGTGAGTTCCCTTGTTCTCCACCTTAGGGCCGCCTCACCACATAAAAATCCCTGGAAGAGACAGTTTCTCAGGGCAACCCACTTGGGTCCCTGTCTACCCTGCTCTCTGATAGGAGTTTTCTTTCCCCCAATAAATATATTCTGCTGTTAACCTCCTTTTGTTCCTAAAATTCATCCTTTGGTTTTAGAGAACATGAACTCATCCCAGGTACGCTTCAGGTCGGGAATTTCATTTGCCTGTATCACCTGTATTTCCTATATTTAATTGCATCCATAGTCAGGTGCACTATCTTCCTTACACAGAGGCTTCCTGCATCCTACATGTCTTGGCTTATTCTATTTTTTCTACTTAAAACACTCTTGCAGCCATACCTTCCCAAGTCTCACCTATCCTCAAGGTCCAGGAAAAGTGTCAGAGCCTTCCTCCATCGCCACTGCACAGTCTGAACCTAAGTGGCTTATTCGCAGCTTTCTTTTGGCAGTTTGTCCCTCTAGGCCCCGTATGGATCATGCAATTGTAGTAAACCTTGCCCATTTGTGTTAGAGAAGCAGGGTTCTGACTACTTACAGAAGCATTGGATTTCACTGTTGAAATTATGTTTTCAAGTTGCTAAGGCTAAGATGTGAATCAGTACCTGGCAGCTGGCTTTCAGGGTAGTTCACACAGCCACCAAGAACAGCTACAGAGGTCCTGGGTAACTACGTCCAGGTGCATCCTTCTACTGACCTGCTGGCCATACTGAGAGGTTGTGAAACTTGCCTCCCCCAGAAGTAAAGGAGAGACAGGATGCTCTTAACAGGAAGATTTGCTTGCACTATTAGCGATAAACACGGTGAGAAAACCAGGAACCTGAGCAAGCAATGCTTTGACCAGGAAGCAGTTTGTTGTTGTTGTTGTTATTAATAAAATGTAAGATTGAAGAATTAGATTCTGCAAATGATACCACTTGTCCTGTGTGAAAAATAGAAAAAACAATTCCTGAAACCTGTTTAGTGAGTGTTTCAAATAGTGCAGGAATTGTTCAAGTGATGACATAGGCTCAACTCTGTGTTAGCAGCCAGATTTATCAGAATAGCTTTGTAAATGACTGGAGTCCCACATTTTTAGAATCAGCAAGTGTCAAGTGAGTCACTTGCCTTTCAGTTATATTTTATTATAGTTTAGGTAGTGAATTATATACAGTAGGGCAGCTTATGAAGATAGAGACTAACGAAGACCTCAGGGCAACCTCCCTGCCAAAGCCTGTGTCCAAAAGGTAAGCTTCACTACTCGCTTACCTTCTCTCCCTCGTTCCCTGGCACTGCTTTCCTCTAGTAGGTGCTGACTGATGTCTGTAGAAAGAAGGAAGAAAGGAAGCAGGGTAGTGCCCACAGCTGTACCCCTAACAAGCAGAGGCTGAGGCAGGACTGCCAAGCTGGGGGCCAGCAGGGACTTCATAGTGAGTTCAGGGCCAGCCTGACTTGTATGGTGAGACCTTGTCTCAAAAAACAGAATAAACAAACAAGAACTTTTCTCATCCTTTGCTCTTTTTTTCTCATCTTTGTATTTCTCCTGAGGTGCGTTTATTTATGTAATGTCAGAGGGGATAAGTGGGGAGGATAGAGTCATTCTTCAGTTTCCATTTGTGGAATTGTAACAAATAAATAACATCCTCATTCATTATTAATAGGCTTTTTAGAGATCAAAACATTGGATTCCACTTTCCAATGAATTATTCTCCTGGCAATTATTTCCAGTTTCAATAAAAGGAAAGGCATTTTATGTGGACGATACAAGCACTGGATAATTAAAATAAAGTAACTTATTTCCATAAATAATGAAGATGGGAAATTAACACTGACTTCCTTTGCAAAGCTCAATTTTCAATTCGTCCCCGTGAAGAGGATTAACCACTCCCCCACCCCTGCCACTGCCACTCCATGGAGAGGAGAGCGTGTCATGCGGATTGTAGTTTTGTTTCCAGTGTGTCAGAAAGAGCTAATTTCAGCTGCTCACACTTGAAAACAAAGCGCTGAGCCTGTACAGTCCTCTTTAAAAGTTTTAATTAAGAGCCATAAATGACATGTCTTCTGAAATACACAGGCGCACTGTCACACACACACCCTTGTGTTCATCCACATGCAAACACATATGCCACTTGCAGTCAGAAAGCCATAATTAAGAACTGAGTAGTTGCCGAATTGTAGAACTAGTGCTGCAGTTAATTCTGTAAATTAAAAAATGTGTATCTACTGACCAAGAACAAAATGGTCATTGCTTACATGGTCACTTTCAATTCAAAAGAAACAAGGAAAGCCTAGGAGGGGCTTGTGGCCCCGTTTTTGGTCTCTCTGTTGAGGATATTTTTGACTGGCAACATGAAAGATGAAATACAGTGAGGCAGTGAGTCGGAGACTGTGTGACCTTCTCTCCTCCAGAGCTTTTATTATGCTAGACTTACCCGACTCGGAATGAAGTCTAGACATACGTTAAATTCAAGGTTTCAATTTTGAGAGAGTTAGCAGTTTCCCCGAGTTCTCCTCTGGCTAAAGTAAGTTTTCTCACTGTCTGGAGGGTTCTGGACTAGGGAGCTCACAAAGGTGATCTTAGAAACCAGCACTACATGTTAGGAGTTCTAAGCTCGTGCTTCTGAGGGCAGGATGTAGCCTGTCTGGGAGCAAGAAATACCTGTGAAAATCCAGGAGCCTGTGATTAAGAGCTACAGATTTATGGCTCAGTTCCACCTTTCAGTAGCTGTGTGACCTTGTTCAAGTTACTAAAATTATCAAAATTTCTTCAGCTGTAAAGTGAGGATAATAATAGACTGAACTCACAGGGTTCTTCTGAGGAGCAAGGGTAATACTCTATGGAAAAACCCTTGAGTGACTAAATACTCCGAGGCCCTTGCATTTATTAGAACCCCGGAAGAAGTGTGAGGGAGGGCTTCTCAATTCCGGCTCATTTATATTCACGGCTTCATTTCTTTTGACCAAAACTCTAATGGTTGCTCCAGGGTCTTAGCATGCCTGCTCATTTATATGACGTCATATTTCGGGCAGTAAATCCGCATTTCTTTCAAGTTAACTGATGGTGGGTAAAGATCAGGGCCCAGACTGCAATGCTGCCCACGAGGCGATGCAAATGCTGTCATAAGACAGGAACGGGGGAGGAAGGGGCCCACTCCCCACAGAAGCTGTGAACAGCAGTGCCTGAGAGGGGCTGATGACAAGGAGCTTAGTGGCACTTCCTCTACCACTCGCTGAGCACCTTCCCTGGATGTGCCTAAGGAGTAAAGAGGCTTGTGACCCACACTATAGATGTACTGCCGTGTGCACAGGGCCCTCCACAGTCTAGTCCCACAGCAGTCACCAGTGCCAGGGATGCACTTTCCTCCAAGACCTCCACATCTCAGCCACACAGCCCCTTCCTTCTCCTTCCAGCTACCAAGTCGCCAGAGAGATACTAGCATCAATGCCGGCGACCATGGCCTCAGGGTCTCCACAGCACACTGGCCTGTGCTGCCTCAGGTGGAGGCGCTTCCATACCATAACCCCACCTGACCCAAGCTCGGACTCAAATCCTCCTTCTCCTTGATTCTACCATTCAGTAGTCCCCTTTTTGATGAATAAAATGTTCCCCACACTTTCCCTAATGGAGATCTAGTCACTTGGTCATCTTTGCACTAGGAGATATTTTTGGCATACACACTGACCAAGACTGACTCTAGGAAAGGAAGCATCTAAAGTGCATGCATTCTTATAATCCCAAATTGTCGTGGATGACAGTAGTCAGCAAATGCCCATGAAAGGGTGGTACCTCAAAGAGTGAGAAAAATCTATACCTCGCTCCTTAGAAGACCATGGAAACAGACCAGAGCAAGGATTGAGCAAGAAGGCAGTGCTGAGCCCCCAGGACTGACCCTTAACACAGCCCAAGTCCCATGAGGTGAAGCAAGCCATGTGGGAAGACATTCGATGATTCTTTAAACTGAAGAAGAGACAGTCTCAGAATCATGCATGTGAGACACCAAGTCACAAGGGTGTGACACACATGCAAGAGAATGCCTTGTGGAATGGGGAATCCAAGGCCTCTCAGCGCAGCATGTGCAGGAAAGTGTGCAGAAGCTGATTGAGATGCATGTGTGAGCTCTAGTCTGCACCCTCTCCACTGACCACATCAGTAGCCTCATGGTGTCTGTGGCAAGGAAAGCAGTTTGGGGGCACTGGGCCCAGGAGGCTCTAAGAAGCTGCATCTAGGGCTGGGTCCTGCATGAAGGGAAAAGCATGCATAGTAAAAGTTCTCCTGACACCCTACCAAAGGACACATGATGGGTTTCTACCCCCTGGAACTCTGCCAAGGTCATCATGGTGATGTTGCAACATGGCATTGGGGCCCAAAACGACAGCATGTCGCTCCAAGATTAAATTCCATGTTATTATGGCCCCAAATTCAACTTCCTGCTTCCTCATCTCACATGCGGCAACCTTCCAATCCTCTCCCAACATGATGCCCATGTAAACTCTACCCCCATCTAACCTGATAAAGCTCCTTCCTCCAAGGGTCCGCGCCATCTCCTGCAGTCCTCCCACGCCAGCAACCAAGGCTTTTGATTTTACCTCTGTCAGTGTCTCCCACACCACCCCAAACCTGACACACAACAGAAGCCTTCTAAACCTGGGCAGCATCACAGCAGCCAGGGAGTTCTGGGGCCAGCAAAGGTGGGGGGGAGGAGACGGAGCTCATCCATCCTCTGCGGGAAGATAGCACTTTTAAAAGGCAAAGATGCATGAATAGACTAAGGAAAAGGTAAGAGCTTGAACTCCTTTCCTGCCCTTAGACTCCCTCTAGAACATACCAAATATTTAAATGAAATAAAAACCTAGATTTACAATAAAAATACAAGCTGCATGGTAAAATAAACACTAAGCCATTACAATGTAGCAATAGAGCAACTTAGTGAGCAAGAAGACCAGGCGGAGTCTCTCCTAGGAGAGTTGTAGGGTAAAGATAAATAGATGGAATAGAGGAGAAAATTTTAAGGAAAAGAGTTCTAGAGAATGAAAATGAACAAATGGATTTTAAAAAATTGAAGAAATTTACTCAGCTGAATAAATGCATGTACCTTCAGATTGAAAAGAATCTGCCCTGCACCGGAGCTTTGAATTTTCAAAACTCTGCAGCTGATAGTTTGCAGGGATGTTATCAGGACACCGCACACACAGAGCATCCCTAAGGATGTGGAGCCTCAAGGTGTAGACAGTGCAAATGGACTGCACCAGAAAACAGCCCAGGGCTGTTGTTTCCAACCAGAGCTCAGCTCCATTGGACTGGCATTGAGGCATGAGGAGAGAATGGCAACTTTCAGAAGAGATCTGCTAATTCTTAGAAGTTTACCACCCACAAACCAAATTACGTAAGGAAAAATCTGATAAAGTTAAAAGAATACAGAGTGGAAAATAATAATGATCCATTAAGACAGTAAAAATTATAATTAAATAGCACGTGATACTTAATGTTCTAAAGATGTATAATATAACCAGCTGGAAATACCAGATGTTCCCAGTGGCAGAGTTTGTCAGACAGGGTAACAGAAGGTGTAAGAACAATAAATTTCTTAGCATAATGCAAGAGGAATATATAGACACTTTAGATGTTGATGGAATTGGAAAATTATCATATATATATCCACTTGAAGTATAGAACAGATACATAAGCTTTAAATTACTAGAATATATATATGTGTGTGTGTGTGTATATATATATATATATATATATATATATATATATATATATATATATATATATAAAATTAACCAAGTTAAAAAATGTATCAGTATCAACACACAAAACTCCCATTTTTAAATTGTGGAAAAAAAAATCAGCTCCATATAAATTTATCACAAGAGACCCTCTGAAATTAAAAGACACAAAATGGATAACAGAAAGTAAAGCTACACTCTGGGCAAAATGATACAACGTGACACAATAGGAGAGGTACCTTTCTCCCCAGTTCCTATACAGAGCTACTAAGTCCCCAGTGATTTCCTGAGTGATGATGGTGTCTCTAGGGAACAAAAAACAAAAATGACAGTAAAGTGATAGCACAATTGCCTTCTAACTTTTTCCACAACTTTAATGTTTTTTAAGATTTTTTCCAGGTGTGTGTGTGTGTGTGTGTGTGTGTGTGTGAGAGAGAGAGAGAGAGAGAGAGAGAGAGAGAGAGAGAGCATTAGTGTGAAACAAAAAAAGATAGAAATCGAGATTTTTTATTATGTATTAAGTTTATAACTATACTAGCATACAAAGATATGTGCTGCTTTTTGTATGTGATATGTGTCTATTGTCTTGAGGAACTTCCTCAGTCTAAGTTTGTCTTACTGTAATAACTTATCTATAACATTCTTGGATCTTCCAGAGGTAGGCAGGAAGACTGAGAGTTCTAGCCCAGTCTGGACACCTTGCAACTTGACAAGACTTTCTCTCCAAAAAAAACACAAGAGGTGGAGCTCAAATGCTGCTCAGTGCCAAGCCCCTGGATTCAATCCCCAGCACTAGACACATACAAGAGAAATTAAAACACACATTCATGCTTGTCATTTTCCTGTGTTGGGATAACATATCAAAATGCATAAATCAAAAGAAAGGTTCACAGTTTTGACCCCCAGTTTCATAGAGTTTGGCCTATGGTTGGAAAGGGTGTGCAACCCTTTTCCCTGGTAAGGAAATTCTTTTGACCAACCATAGCCAGAAATACACAAGAAGTAAGGCGAGAAAGAGGAAAGAGTGAGCCTTCACAGCTTCACGCCAATGACCATCTATCTCCTCCAGGCCCAGGCCTGTGAGTGTACAATCCAGTCACCTGAGATCCCAGGCTCTGCACACCTGGGGCTTTGGGGGAACATTTTTTACCTAAACTATAGCTCCACTGACCCAAGAGTCCACTTCTAGGAAAACAACTTTAAGAAAAAGTTGATATATGCAAAGCACGTTTATAAAAATTATTATGAAGCCTTCTTCACAAAAGGGGAATCTCAGCATCATTATGGCTAGAGGATTCTGGCGAAATGCTTTAGGAAAAAGCCACCCAATAAAACATCCAGTCATTTCAGCAAAAAATGATACAGATTCATTCTTACCAAACTGATATGGATTCATTCTTACCAAACTAATTGGTATGGAACAACTGCAAAACTTACTATCAAACTATGCCATGAAAAACCAAACTGCAGAAGTAAATGTTTATATCGAAGGGAGGAAGGGATAAAGAGGAAGGAAGGGAGGGA
>PVKA01031687.1:0-26028 GCA_004027165.1 Ctenomys sociabilis | reverse complement strand
TTTTTGTGGAACCAGGGATCAAACTCAGGTCCTTACACTTGCCAGGGAAGCGCTTATTCCACTGAGCCATCTCCCCGGCCCTAAGCCTAGCTTTTGAGGAGTCTCCATTCTGATTTCCACAGTGGTTTACCAGTCTGCCCTCCAGCCAACAGAGGAGAAGTTTCCTTTTCCCACATTCCCTCCAGCATTTATTGTTGGTCAGTTTCTTGATGATAGCCGGGCTTTCTGCAGTGAGATGGGATTTCAGTGTTGTTTTAAGGTGCATCGCCTGAATGACCAATTAATTATATTGAACATTTTTTCAGATGTTTATTTGCCATTTGTAGTTCTCCACCTGAGAAGTGCACATTCATCACTGATGCCCATTTGTTGATTGACATTCTCATTCCTTATTGGCAGTTTATTCACAATTCCCATTTTCAAAATTTTCCCTAATTTTGATTGGGTCTTTGAATTGGGAGGCATGTTTTTTTAAAATTATTCATATGTTCTAGATGTAAGTTTTCATTTTTGAGTGGTTGAAAATTTTCTGACCTTGTGGATTTTCTTTCCCCTCTGTCAATTAGTCTTTTTGATGCACAAAAGCTTTTTATTAAGATGAGATCCCAGTTGTTGATTCTTTGGAGCATTTCCCTTGTAGTCTAGGTTTTGTTCATGAACTCTCTGCCTATACCTATGTCTTCAAGATTTATATCTACTTATTCCTGGTGTAGACTTAGTGCTTTTGTTTTAATGTTTAGATCTTTGATTCAATTTGAGTTTAGTTTAGTGCATAGTGATAGGCCCGTGGGTGTGTGGTGATCGTCTTCAGCATGTTGAAAGCCGGTTTTGCCAGCATCGCTCATTAAACAGACCATCTTTCTTCCAGCGAACATGTTTGTCCACCTTGTCAATGATAAGATGGCCGAGTGTGTTTGTAGTTATGTGTGCATCTTCTGCGTTGTTCTACTAATCCTCAGGTCTGGTTTTGCGTCTTCTGTTTGTTTGTGATAACAAACATGCTGATGTTATCACAGTTGTTTTGTAGTATATTTTCAAGTCAGAGATTGTGATTGCTCATGATTTGTTCTTGTTGCCCAGAACTGCTTTTTTATTCTAGTTCTTCTGTTTGAAAATGAACAGAATTTTTCATTTAAGAATACTTTCTTAGAAGTATTTAAGAATACTTTCTCTACATCTCTGTGGTATATGTTATTTTGGTCTGGATTGCTCTTTTTTATTTTATGTTATTTTTTTTTTTATGTTTTTATTACAGGATCTACCGGATCTACAGGGTCTCATTACTTAGAGTGAAGTCATAGTGTTCCTCTTGTTTTCAGCCTCCCAAGTGCTTGGATTACAGATGTGTGCCACAATGCCCAGTCTCAATCCTCTTGTCAGCCTGCCATGAGGGCGGGGCTGGCGCAACACACAGGGGGACTAACCCCGTTCTTTGTGTCTGCCTAAGCAGGCCCTTTAATTTGCTGAGCTCTTTGACGGGCCAGATCTGGAGACCTTAAATCTGTAGTATGTCTATTTTCATTATGTTGGGTCTTTCTATCCATGATCAAAGGACGCTTTCTATTTTCTGATATCCTCTTTAATCTCCTTTTGAAAAGTATTGCACTTTCTAGATCTTTTACTTCTTTTGTTACATTGATTCATAAGTTTCTCACTTTTTTGAAAGCTATTGTGACATATAGTTTCCTTAACTTCTCTCTCAGTGAATTTGTTGTTTCACACAAAGAATCTAAAAGGGATCAAGTAAATTCCCTACATAGTAAGACAAATAGAGTTCGAAAGAAGGTTCTAATTTTCCATATCTTCTAAAACATGAATAATAGTATCAAGCTGTTGTTACTCTGTATTTCAACTAGAAAACCCTCATTTAATATCTTCTCTAAAGATTTATACCATCTTCACCATCTACTTTAGATATCAGCTCAAAGATATTAGAAATATTTATGTAGAGTCAGAAGTACATATTTTATTTTTTGTGAAAAACCTGTCAGGGTTCTTCACCATGTTCTTCGGTGCTGAAGTAGCCATGCCAACAGTAACACAAATGAACACAGCAGTGTGATAATGCAACTTTATTTGCTGACACTGTGATTTCAATCTCATATCTTTTTCTTTTCATGAATTATTTGTGCTTTCATTTTTTCAATTGCTTAGAACAGTTCAGCTCACAAGTTGAATAAAATAAGGCCATCTATCATTAATGAACACTCTTCTCAAGCTCTTCAATACTCTTTTCCACCCCTAAGGAAGTCTCTTTTCTGAGACCCCCATTTTTGATCTTCTGAGTGTTTTTCTATGTCATGATTCATTTTCAAAGCCAGAAGCTTCAGAGTACTAATCCACATGTTTACCTAGTTCATCCTATTCTATTCTTCTGGCACATGTTCTGAGAACACATGCAAGTTCATTCTCATTCCTTATTGGCAATATATTCACAATTCCCATTTTCAAAACTTGCTATTTAGCACCCTCTTTCAACCAGAATTCTCCTTGACACATTACTAACTCTTTCTTTTCTCTAGTGTGTTTTATATTCCAAGTTTTTGCTTTTCTTCTCCATGTCTTTGTCCTCTACATTAAAATTCAGATTTCACAGTACAATTACTATGTTTGGATAGTTTGATCAATGAATTTTCTTATTTATACTAATAATATTTAGTTGGGATACCAGTGGACACTTCTTGTATTCATTCACGCTAACTTATCTACTTAGGCTATTTTTTCTAAAGCTGATAACACTGCACCAGAAGTTGTGTATATTATGAAGACAGTTTCTTGATATTCCAAAAGTACTTGAAAAAAAGTGATGACAATTTTTACCTGTTGGAACAATGTGATAAAATTTTCATTTAAGGACATCAATATTTGACATTAGCTATTTAAAAATATAACCTGTGTAATTAGTAGGTAAAAAAGATATGGAGGTTGTGCACAATAGCACACACCTACAATATAGGCACTTGGGAGGCTGAGGCAGGAGGATGCCTGTGAATTTGAGGCCACCTGGGGCTACAAAGTGAGTCCAAGGCCTGCTTGACCTTTGTCATGAAACAGTGTCTCAAAAAAACAAAAATAACATATAAGTTTCCATTTATATCCTGTTTATATTTTGTTTTTGAAATCACTTTGAATTTTTTGCTGCAACTTTTACTCATCTTTCATTCCTCTTTAGTTTTGTAGTTTGAGTATAAGCTTAGAATATCATTGACATTGTGCATTTGCTTGTACATGGTTAATTTAAACGAGTGACTTGTTGGTTAACAGGATTTATTAAGCAAAATTTTATTTCATTATTGGTTTGAAGTGGTAACTTTAACTTAAAATACAAGCACCATTTTAATATTTTGTCCCAATGATACTCAGAGTATTCCTTCCATATCTTTTATATATTATAAATATGATATATTTGTGTACAGATATATTTATGCTTTATAAAATAATTTTGGGGTCTTGTATGTAATTCCAGGTTGAATTGATATGAGTCAAATTTTCCTAGTGCTTATATGGCTGTCACTGTTATCACTGATATCAGAAAAGAGTTCATACAAAAATCTTGATTTAAATTATCTTTTTAGATATCTTGGGTCAAGCTCATTACATGTTTTAACCTTCATATAATCTCTGTACTAGCAGGAGGCAGTGCATCGCCCAAGCCAAACAGCAAGTGAATAAGCTATAGCAATTGGAATGGCTCTGAATTCTCTGGACTTCTGTGATAAGTGGCTGTTGCTTGTTCACTTTTTTCATCTCACATGAATTTTTATTTTCCTCTCCACATATCATGTTTTCTGCTGAAGCATTGACAACAAAATGTAAGGAAGGAGCTGGGCACAGTAGAGAATACCTGAATAACACTCTGGGAGCAGAGGACTCTGGAAGGCTGAGGACAGACTATTATATGTTGGCCCATCAACTGAGGAATTAATAAAGAAGATGTACTTTTACACAATGGATTATTATTGCCCTATAAAACAGGATAAATTAGGAGCCTTTATTGGTAAATGGATGCAACTAGGGACCATACTCTTAAGTGAAATAAATCAGACTCCATGTACAAACACTGTATTGCCTCCTTAGTATGAGAATCTGAAAGAGAAAGGGTAAGTAGATACTGGGAGAAGAGAATGAACCTATTAAAAAGGAAGGTATTACTGAGTTGAGGAGAACAGGAGATGGGCTGGGGGAAAGAGATCCATGTAAGCAGGATGGTTTGCACAACTGCACTGTGGATTTCTGCTGGTCTGTGGAAAGCGGCAGTTAATGCTGAACTTGTTTCATTTCCTTTTCTGTTTTTCTCAATTATTTGAGCTTTTTCTCTTCTTAATTCCTTATATATTTCTTTCTTCTTCCAAATTTGCATGCATGCGTCTGGTAGTATGAATAGCTGGTTGGAAGACAACAGTATGCATTACAAAACTACTGTGGAATTTACATTACTCTGTTAAGTGAAATTCTGTTTCACTTCTAATTTTTCTGTTTTAAAACTATTTTGTACTCTAAAAATAATTTTTGGGGGCTGTCCAAGTAGCTCAGCAAATTAAAGTACCTGCAAGCAAGTGCAGGGGGCCGGGGTTCAATCCCCAGGCCTGCCATACTGGCCCTGCACCTGGGGTGTGCTGAGACAGCAATTGAGACTGGGTGTGGAGGTGCACACCTGCAATCCCAGCTCTTGGGAGGCTGTAAAGAGGTGGATCATTACCAGTCCAATTTAGTAGTGAGGCCCTGAAAAGCCTGTAGACCCTTCCCTAAAATACAATATATCTATCTATATCTATCTATATCTATATCTATATCTATATCTATATCTATATCTATATCTATCTATCTATCTATCTATCTATCTATCTATCTATCTGTCACATCCTGGATATCTCAGTGAGACACTGTCTCAAAATTTCAAAAAATAAAACATGGGGAAAAAATAAAGAGGCAGCCTCTTCCTCATACTTGAGCAGCTCCTCCCACAAATGAACTTGCTCTGATTTCTGATTTTATTTACCCTTCTTGTTTTTTAGGAAAAAAATCACATGATTTTAAATGATCTGAAATTTTAAGTTTATTAACCAAAAAATTAGTAATTGTTAAGTAAAATTATACTTATATATAAATGTATTTTAAACAGCCTTATTGCAGAGCAAGAAGTCATTTTAAAGGTGAAATGTCACACAATGTAAACCCCTGAGAGTTACCATTGCATCTATTGCATATAACACAATAATATGGGTTTAATAAGTGCAGTTAAGCCAACTAGAATCTTCATTATCAAATCATTCTCTCCTTGAATTGTTATAAACAAAGAATTACATGTGTAAGTATATATAATTTTTCTTGTATTTCATAAATGTAAATTTTATTGTCTATATAAGTATTCAATTTGTAGAGAAAAACTGTCCTACAATGTAAGTTTCATTTTTTATAACTTAAATTAGATATCACCTCCTTTCATCCTCTCTTTCTACCCAGTTTGCCCTCAAAATCTTCCTTGATGCCTTCAGGCTTAGCTGTCCTTTCTCTGTATTTTTTATAATACTTTGTTTATACGTTTTTAGTAATATGCATCATTTTATATATTTGTACAATTATGTAGTCTGTGAGTGTCACCTCTTCTAAATTATTAATGTAGCAGATATTACCAATTTAATTGTCATGGATATTTGTTAAGGAATAAATGTCTGTTTGACATTATGTTTGACTTCTGACCAACACAGGCGAGGACTCAAGGAGATAGGTGATTTGCCAGTGAATTTCAGAGTTGAAATCTCTGTTTTAAACTGGGATATTTATAGAATTTAATAAACAGCAGAAGCCTGAGTATCCTGCCAGGCATATTTTCCAATCATCTTTTAAAATAAAAATGATACATTTCCTTCTTGCACAATGGCTGTAATCTGTATACACTTAGCAGACCCCAAGACCCAGGTCTGGTGGTATCTGTTTGTATGTGGGAGGGTGGTATAAAATACAAACAGGAAGGCATTATTCAGCATTTTCTAGACCTTAAGCCATCTGAGGTATATGTTCCTGTCTATGCAGAGACATTATATATCATTAGGAGAAAAAACATTTAGAAATTTTCATGTTCTTTCTCAATATATAAATGTTAGCTACCATGGCAACAGCTGATATAGATTCACTTATTCTATTTTTATAAGAAAAATAAGCAGAAGCTGAAATGTTTTATAATAAAAATTTCCACAGATCTTTAGGTATTTTGGTGATCATCTAAAATTTTTTGAAAGAATATGTTAAGATGAGGATTGAAAATTCTTAATAAAAAAGATCTTGAACTATTTGTAAAAACCATCGAGTGGTATATAATTCTAAATAATGTGAAACTTTCCATTGTGGGGAGAATATTTTGATATTTTGAATGGAGTCAGATTTATTTTCAGGGAATGATATCTATAATTTAGGAATGTGAATGTCATCCATTGCCTATTGAATACACACATATTTTTCAATAACAGATGAGTTTGCTTTATTTTTTTAAATAATAAATCAATGGCAAAATGTGCCTCATAGAAACCTTGACTTTGAGGTATGATTTGAATGTTAGAACTTTGATTCCTCACTGGGAAGGTGCTGGGCTGCAGTGCAGGGTGGAGGACTTGGGTCTTGATGATAGAGCTCTCGTGAGTGACTGATGCCTTTCACTCACAAGTGAGTTCTGCTCTGGCAGGGCTGCATTAGGTATCATAAAAGTGGGTTTTACATTAGTTACTTTCCTCTCACTGGTACAAAGTATCTGACACCTACAATGTAAAGGAGAAGTTTGGGCTTATGATTTTAGAGGTTGTAGTCCATGGTCAGCAGGTTCTGGGGCAGAAACAACATACTGGAAGAGCTGGCTGGAGAAAATTGCTAATCCATAGCATCCAGGAAGGGAGAGAGAGAGAGAGAGAGAGAGAGAGAGAGAGAGCAAGACAGAGACAGAGAGATGCAGAGAGAGAGATGCAGAGTGACAGACAGACAGAAACAGAGTCATAGAGATAGATAGAAAGATAAGATAGTGAGAGAGACAGAGACAGACAGAAACTGATGTAGACAGAGAGACAGAAAGGGAGATAGAGAAAGGAGCAGACATAGGATGCAGGATAAAAGTACTTCCATCCAGGCCACACCCCAGTGACTTATCTCCTGGCCACCTTCTAACAGCACATTCAGCTAATCATGAAGTAAGTGTAGTTCTTCCATGGTGCAGCCACTTTTGAAGGCCCCACTTCTAAACACAGAAGCCTCTGAAGAACATTTTAGATATAAACTAAAGAAGCTGCTATAAATCAGACCCATCCCTTGCCTTTTGTCCTTTTGCTTTGCCTTGTTTTCCTTTAGTTTTTTTTTAAACATGATTTGAAGCAGAAAGAAGCCCTTAAAAGAATGCAGATAGATGCTGATATCATGATCTTGGACTTTCTCGTCTCTGGAATCATCAGTTACAGTAATTTATTACTGTAAATGTACAGAAAATTGACTGATACACCCTTGGGGATTGTGTGTATGTGTGTGTGTATGTGTGTGTTGGGGGACAGAAACACTTAAGTAAACAAGGGTACAGCCATCAAAATGATAACCCTACTGTTATGTAATATTGGTCAAAATGAAGAATTTAACATGCTCTTCAAAATACTGAATTGAAACATTCAAATAATCATTTAGGAGAATTACTATACATGATTGTATTTTTTACATGTCCTAAAATTATATTCTGTGCTTTTCCAGTGTTAGACACATAGCTTCAGCTGAGAGCTTCGCTCCAGCAGGATATTTCACAGGACCTGTGAGCCCCAAGCTGAAGGTACACCTTCCAGCAATTCCTACCCTGTCTTCTGGCTTCCCTGTTCCATAAATACCTACAAGGGATTTGACCTGGAACCTCAGGACCACATTATGCTCCTCTTTAAGGAATCTTTCCCTATCTCTTTAAACTACCCTGTAAACTGGCAGTTCATGATAATTTTGCCTCTGAATTCTTTCCCAAACCTACTGCTGTCTTCTCTGAGAATGAATTTCCTAGTAGAACCCCAAACCCCGCAATCCCTCCTAGTGAGATCTCATAGATTTCCCTCTTGTGTTCTTCCTCTCTTCAGTCTCAGCTCCTCAACTTTATCTCCATAGAGCAAAGACAGAATGCTGATTTTGACAACAAGCCCTCATTTTTCAATTTCTCAGCCAAACCTGTAAATATCTCCCCCTTAATGAGATAAAATAAACTCTTTTAGATAAAGTATTTACCTGCTTCTGCCCTGCTCTTCACCCTCTCAGCCCTCCACTCTCCAAATGGATATTATCTTCTGCTAGTTGCAAGCTTGTCACTTGCCATATATGAAGGTTTTTCTCACCTTTATATCTTTGAACTTGTGCAGTTTGTCTTTCCTATATTTTCCTTCCTCACATACCTTTCCTGACTTGCTCTTACTCATCTTCCAGGAGCCCCCAGCTTGGTTCTTTTCTCTGTGTTCTCATATAGCACTTCCTATCAATCATTACCTTAGCACCTACCATCGCCCTACTAAATCTACTGGTCTGTGTTCACCCTATTTCAACAAGTCCAGATTTTTCACATCTTTAGATCCTTAGTGCCTGGCATCAAACTTTTCTGAAGATAAAAGTCAAACCCCTAAAAAGCTTAAACAAGAGGTAGCATAGTTTACCAATTCTAGTCTGTTACTTTTGATGTAATTATTTGACAATTCACTAGATATCTCATTTTAAATCAAACTTGAAAGACAAACGATAGTAAAATGAAAGGCTGGGCCAAGCCTTCAAAAGTGGAGAAAATGCCAACAGAAAAAATATTCATGGGTTTCTTATAGAGTATATTACATAAACTTCAGGATTTTGTTTCTGTGGGTACACAGGACTACACCCTGGCTGAGAAGAGTGCCCCAGACCAATCGGCACTAATGAGAAAAAAAGTGCAATAGTTGATTGATCATGTCAGCTTGAGAAGTTTAGAATCTTAACTAAGTTGGCTTAGAGATCCTATACCCTCTGCTGTAGAGGAGCCACTCCAGGTTGGCTTGTTGCCTGGGTGGCATAAAGGGGAATGAGGAAGGATGGACTTTCCTCTGTTCTTCAGAGGAAGTCCAGACTTCACCTCCACTTGGATGTCACCTCCTGGCTTCTGACACAGGCTCTTCTGCTTTTGCCTCAGATCCTTCAGCCTCCGGAGTAGACTCTTCAGCCTTTCATTGCAGACCCATCAGCCTCCTGATATGGACTTGCATGGAACACCATAGTGAACTTTAGACTTCAGACTGAAACATTAGTGTCCAGGGTACAGACAGCCTCTACACACTTCTTGATCCAACTCTGTGACTGACCATCTTAGCCTAATCTGGTAATTTCTTATGCATTTGTATATCTTCTGTTATATCTATTTCTCTAGTGAAACACTGATGGGTACACAAAGTTTCTCTGTTTTAAGAAAAGAAGAAAAATAACAACAATTGTAACCCCCAACCTTCAGGCTCTGTGCCTGTTCTCAGCTCCAAGAGGAATATTCCATTAGTTTGTATTCGATGGGACACCATTTAATGCTTGAGATTATGTGACTAGGAGTAGTGGTTATTCCTGCTATGGAAGCCAGAAGGCACCAAACTGAACTATTGTCTCAGACAAATAAGAGTGTAGTCCTGAGCAGCTCAGGTACCACTAGGAAAGGACTTAGGCCCTGGAGATCCCTCTTCATGAGCCACTATGGTATAAAGACTTACATAGGTACCTGGGAGTTGAAATGTTCATCAGGTATTCAGACAAGGGCTTCCTAAATAGCACTAATATTTTTTATGTTTGAAAACAGAGGAATAACCAGATTTGGAGTCTAAGCGGGAATTAGGGTATTTTTTTATGGCCATTTTTGCATTTATTTATTCATTCATTTCATGTATTTGGTACCGGGTCTCACTACACAACTCGGACTCTTAGCGATCCTCATGTTTTCTGCCTCCCCAGTGCTCAGATTACAGACATGTGCCACCATGCTTGTACTTACTGGCTGGCTCAGTACGTCCCAGGAGTGGGACAGGCAGGGAATGCAGACTGGGGATTGAACCCTGGTTCCTGTGCTTGCCAAAGCAGGTGCTTAGTCTGCTGAGTTTTTTTGCTGGCTCTGATGGCCATTATTATAGACACTGGGATAATAAGAGAGTGTCCCAATCTGTGAAACTGTGTATGCAGGCAAATATTTGGCAATTGGCTAGTTCATATAACAACTATTTATGTTTTGTAAGGCAACATGGAAGCAGACTTTTCAGAGAGCTTGCTAGTTTCTGATAGTCTCCTAAATTACCAGAATGACTTTTTCATTAAAATAGTTCAAGTATTTTCATTGCATTTAAAGAAGCTCAGACTTTAGGAAGAAACTGGGTTGGCTCCATGTGTTCTTTAGGTCCCAAAGGTCAGTGTCCAAGGTGCTGCACGAATGGTTGGAAGATATGATCTGGTTCTATAGATTTTATTGGCGATGCACAGAAGTTTAAATGTACAGAAAACATTATTTCTGCCTCGATATGAATATACACATATATTTGCCAAAGTATTAATAAATTGTTATTTTTATGAGCATTAGTACTCTGAGCTATTAGTACTATAATCATTTGCATTTGCATAGTAGCACTTTGTGCTTTAGAAATCACTTTCTCCTTTTCTCATTAAGTCTTTATAATGGCTCTGTGAGAAGCAGTCCACTACACTTCTATTATTCTGTAGACTGGGAAACTCTTCATAAAAGGGATTATGTGGAAAAAAAAAACAAGAATTGCACTGAATCTTCTTATACTTGATTGTCTAGGTTTGAGAGTGTACGCCACTCTGGATTAGACACAGGTTTGGACAGAAGCTTTAATAAAAGAATGAGGAATGTTAAAAAATTGTTAAACATTCTGCTTGGTTAGCTAAGGGAGACTCAGTTTAGCATGTAGGATGTATGGCCAGGAAACCATCTCATAGTTCATTAGATAGATTGATGACTGATTTGGAACCTCCACTGAATATGTCAGTGTGGGTTTGGTCATGGATAATAAATATACAAACTGTTAAGGATAAAAATAAAAGAAAAATTACAAATAAAAGAGGAAAAGACTAAAACCAACTGGTCAAAAATGACCCAACCAGTGCTGACCTGGTACAATAGCCGCAGAGATGGGGCTCAAGGGACCTTGGTGCTATGTAAAACATGAGACCAGAGCTGTGAGTACAGACAGAAGAAGGGAATTAACAGGTGTCTGGTAAGTGGAGCAAATTACCAAGCTAAAATTCATGCTTATTTTGGTAAAGCACTGTTTTTCTCACTTTGATTTATATAGGAAGCACACATAGCTCTTACAACAGATATTCCATTTATGTAGGTCTTGGGGAGGCCTGAGCCTCCGTGTTTTTATAAGCAACCAGGTAGTGCAATGCTACTGGCCTACATGTTGTCCACAAGTAGTTAGATCATGAGGAACCATACCAGAATCTCAGTACCTACTCCAAGCTTAGCCAGCTCTGCTGGCTGAAGGTGAAGGAACAGGAACAAGTTAATGGCCCATGTTTCATCTTACCAATCACTTACTGTCTCCATAAAAAACAGAGTTTTATATTAACTGCTCAGATACCACTCTAATTCATAGCAGAGACAGAAAAAAATAAGTTGTACATATGAAGCTTTGCAACTATTTCTTAGAGACCAGGCTGCGTGCAACATGTGGAAAGGTGACCAGGATATCTTGTTTTCTTTCTTTAATTTGGAAAGACACTATCATATTCCTAAGGCCTCTGCGAGTGGCCCTACTGAGAGCTTTTCTTAGGTCACCCACTAGTTCTTCTTCTTCTTCTTCTTCTTCTTCTTCTTCTTCTTCTTCTTCTTCTTCTTCTTTTTTTTTTTTTTTTAATGTATTTTGTTGTTACATAGTGTCACTGTGGATCTCGGTCTCATGGTGATCCTCCTGCTTTCAGCCTCCCCAGCACTGGAATTGCAGGCATATACCACTGTGCTTGCCCAAGCTTACCTGAGCTTGCCTAAGCTTTCCTAAGCAGGTGCTATAATCTGCTGAGCTATCTCACCAGACTGTAGTCTTACTTTTGTTTTAAGATCAGGTATTATTTTCCAACTATACAAGTAGAATCTCATAATTCACAGATGGCATATTTTTGAATTGTGATTGCATATTTGTGATTTCTTTTGTAACCCCCACATTAATACTAGCCTTTGTTTCTGTAGTCATTGTAGATGTAGGCAGTGCAACAAAATTTGAGTTGCCCAACGGGTGTTCCCAGGTGAAGCTGTATAAAGAGACGTTCTGCATTCTAGCTCCAGCTCTTGCATTGTAAACAAGTGTTGTTTTGTGCTCCACTGGCTCTTATACTTTTGTATTTTTGTACTTTTTTTGTTAGTGATTCTGCTGTTTAAAATAGCCCCCAAGTGTAAACTGAAGTGCTGTCTCGACTGCATAAGTGCAAAGAGGTTGTGATGTACTTTGCTGAAGAAATCCACGAATTGAATAAGCCTTGCTCAGGTGCAGGTTATAGTGCCGCTGGTCATGACTATAATGTTTATAAGCCAAAAATCCATATCAAATCAGGTGTCCTTAAAAAGAAACATAAACGGTTATGTTTTATATTGGTCAGATGGTACTTTGTGACCAGTCTCACAAGAACCTAACCCTGTATTTCCCCTGGAAGCAGTGCTTTAGTATTAACAAAGTCAGTGCCCCCAACAACATTATTAATCATAACTAATATGCATGATGATAACTGGTGATAATTGTATATATTAAAGATTATGTATTCAAGAAATCAGAGTAGATTGATACCATGTATATGGGCTCTAAGTTCAAATCCTAGTTTTACCCTTTCACCACTTGAGAAAATAATTTTTCCAATTTCTCTTTTTGCAAAATACCGGATTCCAAAGATTGAGTTAAAGTTTAAAAGAATTACTCAACACATTCATTACCATTGACAGCAAACACACTGAATAATAGTGGCAGAAAGCAAGAACTGAATAATATTTGTTGTCACTATTGTTTATTGTTTTATGAAGCGTAAATCATTGGAAAGCTCCAGAAATGGTTAAGATATCACACTATAAGTGGCCCAGCTAAGACAGGAAAAGAGTTCTTCTAACACCAAACTCACAGGGGAAACTATCTAAGGGAGAGTGAGAAGTGTTTAGAGCCTGCATGTATAGTTGGTCATCGGCCTAAATATAGAGTTATGAGCTGTGTAGTGAAAGGCAAGCTGGGATAGGGTCAATCAGCAAGAGGTAGGGAAAGGGGTGCCTAGGAGCGATTGCAGCCATTTCGGGTGTCAGATCTCAGACCCCTTGGTTTTGCAGCTTTTTATAGAAATGCCTGTGGAAACATAATGGTAGGCAGGGGTGACCGCAGTTCAGCATTTCAGACATATCATCTTTTCTCTCTAGTGCTGCAGGGGTTATGCTACAAATTGAAAGATCTAGCTACATGAAAAGGAGCTGACACATTGAGCCAGGATGTCTTTTCTTGTGCAAAAAGCTCTGATCTTCAAGTTAGACAATTTGGAAGGGGGAGTTTTGACAAGAATAATTCTGCATTTTTCACTTGCTGTGCCTCTAAGTCTAACAAAAGAATTAGAAGCACATCCACGATGGAGGAACAAAAACCAAAAAAACCAAAAAATTCCAAATGCTAATGTGGTATAAAGATAAGAGAAACTGTACACAACACATCCTCAGCACTTCACACCCCATAAGTAGGGTGACTTCATGGCTTGAGCGGAAAGTGGCATCCTTGGAATTAGGGGTGCTGGGAAGGCACCTCCCTGTGCTGACACTTCCTGCACCATGGCCACCTCTTCACAGTGCAGACCCTACTGGGAAATGGACAAACTCTCTAACCTTTAGAAGCAACTTCCTGAAAGCACTTGCCTGTCTCTATAAAAGGAAGATCAGAAGGGTGGCGGGCTTGTTGTCCTATATTTTAGGGTTTGTGGTATTGAAGAAATCAGTTTTCCTTAAGGATCAAAGAAGAGAGCATTTTACAGAAAAGGAAAAGTAAGATGAGAGAAGATTAAGGGAATGTTTTAGGCACACAATGGAGAGCTAAAGACATAATAGGAGGCTTAAAAGACAGCACATGAAAGTGTAGTAGAGAATTGCTGACATTGTGAGGGAGGCCTATGCTGGATGCCACAGATATCTCTACCCAGGTACAGCCCTTAAGATCCTATGGAGCAGATATGATTTACCTCACCTGCTAAAAGGAATGTTGGCCCTGTGAATTTTCCATACTCAAGATTACACAGGAGGTAAATGGCAAAGAGGTTCAAACATGCAATATGAAAGATTTTACAACCTGAGCTTTTGTGACAACAAACCCCTCAAACAATAACTAAAAAAAAAACTAATACATATTGAGCACTTTCTGAGTATTGGATGCTCAACTGCAGAATTTATATTTATCCATGATTTTAATTTATAGCACTGTGATTTGTGTTCAGTTACACCCACTTCATAGATGTGAAAATGAAGACTTTAACAACAAAGTGAACAATTTTCTAGTAATTATGAAAACCCTAGAAGGAGGCACTTTTCAGAGAATCCTGCCAGGCCGAAGAGATTCTTACCAATTTTTGAACTGATATTTAGGAAACATCTCAAGGGAAAGAGGCAGTGGAGAGGGAGAAGGAGGGTATGCATCTGGGCTTCAGAGAAGAGACAGTTAGCTGGTATTAGAGTTCATGTTGAGTTGTCACCAAGAAATGAATAGTGTGCTAAGGCACAGCAACAGGATGTAGGGAAACTACCTTAAATACAAGAAGGAATTATAGCTAGAGTGGGATGAGTGGAGTACATGGGGGATTGTGGAGATGAGGAAGGCCAAACAGCAGTGGCCTGCGCAGGGCGCATTTGGCAGTGCTAAGCCAGACCCTTGCATTCAGCGGAGACAAGACAGGCCTGGTTAGGCAGGGCGGCAGTCTGGGGGTAGTTGTCTTATCATGAGCCCAAAGAGGAGTGCGTGAGGGCCATTCAGATATAGTCTTCATTTTTCCAGAAACAAAACTCAGGAAGAAAGGAGTCCAGTCTGGATGGAAGTTGGGAGTACGTCTTCTAGCAGGACTGAGTCTAAGCACTTGAAGTCCAGGGCAAAAGGACAACTAATGAATTAAAACTGCCCTTAGCAAGTGCCGGCCTGATAGCTCAGCGGACGAGAGCGCCTGCTTAGGCGGAGCGCGGTGGCAGGTTCAATCTGTGGTGCAGTGCTGGCCTCGCCCCTGGGGTGCGCTGAGCCAGAGATTCAGACTGGACAAGGTGGTGCACACCTGTAATCCCAGCGCTTGGGAGGATGAAGACAGAAAAATCACCGAGTCCAATCTAATAGTGAGACACTGAACACCCCGTAGAACTTGCTCTAAATGCAGAAACAAAACAAAACAAAACAAAAACCCAAAACAAACACACAAAGAACTGCACTTAGCTAAAGAATAGCTGAAGGCAGCAGGACAAGCAGGGCCTTCAACCACTAGATTCTGTCTGCCATCTGTCTGGGGAATAGGGGAAAATGACCCCTGATGGAGAGTGGGAGTGGGAGTGAGAGCCCCCAGCCAGTGCATGGACAACAGCCACTGGAGGGCCTGCTTTCCCTCCCAGGAGCAGGGACAGCCAATGTCTAAGCCTTTTTGCTTCTACTTCATTATTGCACTCACAATGGCTTTGCTTACAAGGGCCAAAAATAACTCACAACACTGTCTCTCCCTCTGTAGCCAGACGATTTATCCACTTGTGCACTTGCATACTTTAATGTATTTCTGTAACTAAGCAAGCCCATTCTTTCCCTATCTCTCCAGATCTTGAGAAATGCTCAGAACATGGCTTTCCTCTGTCTCTTTCCTCCTGGATAGAGATCCATTGTCTGCTGACTGAACCATGCAACCCCAAGTCCAATTGATTTTAAGAGAAAATTGCCCATCTTTTAGAGTAAATAAAGTTGAGAGCAGAGTCCAGCAACTTCATTTCCACTTCCTAGTACAGCAACTGAAGAGTGAGCTTCCTTCAGCTTCAATTGCTCTTCTCAGAAAGTTTTTATTTAGCTTAATAGAAGAAAGCACAGTTTCTAGACCAAAGAAGAAAAAAGTAAGACAAGGCAAATAAGTACAACACATTTCAGCTCTGATGTCTTTAAAAACAGAAATCTCTCTCTCTCTCTCTGCCTCTCTGCTTCGTATTTTTACCAACAATCAATTATGATATCATGAAACATCAGTATAACACGTTAAGGTGTGACATACAAATGACAAGAGAAAAAGTAGTGGAACAAAGAACTGAAATGCTTCCAAAGTCATTGCGGTAAATAATATCTTAAAAGAAGTGTCCACAGGGAAGCGGGAAGATAAAAATAACAGCACCATGTGAAACAGGGACTATGCTTTGTTCTTTGGGGAAGCTGATATTTCTATGTCAGTGGGCAAAGATGTTAGCCAAAGAATGTACCAAGTAATGATGCTTAGAGGTTTGTCCTTCAAGTGGTCTGTTGTGTGTTATATAAAGCACTCATTTTGCCCTCCTCCATGCTTGGTTTTCTTTCTTTTTCCTTTTTTATTTTAAGGATTAAAGGAGACCATCCTACATGGAGCTGTCAGGTATCAGTCAAAGTGGGTTGAAATTAATCATATTGAGTGACACTCACGTGGGTTTAATCTGAAAGGAAAATGAAGACACTCTACTCCTAAGAAGTTTGAAGAAAAGCATATACATGATTTATTTTCTTGGCTTTTATTTGAATTAACAGGACAGGAGAAATAAAAGAATTAAAGGTTGTACAAAGTGTTGCAAGCAGTATAGGTGTCTCCTTTTAAGGTCTTCTGGATCCTCGTTTATTTCTGCATATCGCCAAGGGTGATTATAGCTTGCAAAAGTAGACCAGAAAAAAGGCATGCCTTCCTATGTCTGGGGCTGTAATTAAAGCCACAAGCCATCAGATAGCAAGGAGGCCAGCTGCAGCCTGTCAAACCTTTAGCACCCTGGTATTAAAAATAGATTACAGCACAAAATATGTACCCAAAATAATCCCAATAAAAAATTTGCACATTTGATTACTATAATTGATTTTTTTCCTTCTAGATATGAATAAATGACCCAGGCTAAATGCCAGTTCCTTGCAAAGAATTTCATTTAAGCTTCACTGAATTGAAAAGGCTCAACCAGACTCAACATTTCCAACTTCCTAGCAAGTAGCAGAAAATCTACCTGACAGTTGCTATGGAAACACGAACAGGAAGAGTGAACCACCAGCCTATAAATCCACAGAGAAACCTTTCTTAATTGGAAGGCCTTTAACCCACACATTTTTCTCATAGCTTCAGAGCTTATTTCTAAAGAGATTATTAAATTCCTCAATTGACTTATGAAGGATGCTTCCCACTATATTACTGTGCTTTCGGTTGCTCGTTCTTTATATCTGTTTCCAAAATTACAAAGCAGACCAGGGATAATAAAAGTTAACACAGATGTTTCAATGAAAAATCCATATGATGTTCCAAAAATAACTTCAGTGGCAATGCTGAACAAAAAGGATTCCAATACAGGAAGCAAGATGGTGTAGACAACGTCTGTCTCAAAGCTGTATCTAAGACACCAAACTTCTTCATTCCTCAGAAGATTCTGACGTATTCATGTGGGTGAAAAAGCTTGACAACACTTCTTAGTGTAAAGAAGACTGAATTAGGAAAGTAAATGAATGCAGCAGTGAGATATGTTGCTTTCATGCTTACTCTTGGTATTTTTTAAAATGCTTTTTGGAATTAGTTAGCTAATGTTAATTGGTATATGATCAACTAAACAAGAAGTTTAATATCTGTATGATTCTTAATTGCATGGGAGTAGTTTTTTTTTTTTTTTAAATTCACTCCTTGCTTGCATTTTGTAAGATAATCTGTACGTGCAGGAGGAGTTATGACAGAGAACATAGAACAAATACACCTATCCACACGTACACAGCACCTTCTTCCTTCCAGTTACCTGCATCCCTCCCTGCTCCCCAGAGCAACCCTAGGTCCTGCATGCCTGCATTTATTCAACTTCTTAATAGATATCATGATTTCCTGATTCTGTTTCAACCTCTCCAACATTACTACTCTTTTTATGTCATCAGTGTTTGAACACACTTTGGTTTCTTCTGATCTTAGAAACATACCAGTGAACTACCTCAGCCTTGTTCCACCTTTGTAACGATCCATCTCTTTTCACCTTTAACTCTAGAATTCGAGTAATTATTTTTTTCTCCACTGTTTTTGTCTTTTTACTTCCTTCCTGCTCTCCCTTCAGCTCCCTGGGATATGGCTCTCACTTTTCACCTCTGTCTACACTATTAATAATAACCAATTAATTTAATCTAGCACACTGACATATACCTGTTTTCTTTGTTCTCAATTTCTTTCAGGTGGATGATGTTCTCATGGCTTTTCTTCTATCTCTGTAGTTCATTTTCTGTCTACTTTGTAATGTTCTTGGAGATAGTTCATAAACTTCCTGCCTTCACTGGATGTTTCCTTTGGGGAACCTCAAGCCCCCATTGATTCCATTGCCATCAACATTTCAGTGGCTCACAAATATTTATTTGAATGTCATTGTGAAAAGGGGATAAAATTTATCTTGTTAGGTTGTTGAAATAAAATTTAAAATTTAAAAATGAAGGTGATGCATTTTCTGCACTTACTGGAAATGTTGGCAATTTTTAGGATGCATCTGAGACATATTATAGGTAACAGGCATAACCTGAAATCACTTTTCTTACAGGATTTCTTCCCTTTACTTTCATCTTCATAAATTTCTCACTTATCTGTTAAGCCAATTTGTATTACTAACTTCCTTCAACAATATCCAATTGTCCTGCTTACATCAAGGGACCCTCTTATGGGCTACACTATTTTTTATAATTGCATAGTATTATTTATTTATTTTTTCAAAGCTGATTAATAGGACATTTTCAATAGTTAATACATTTTACATTGTTATCTTCCTAGTGGTTATCCATAGTACAAGCAGCAGGCAGGATATCCTGTCCAAATACTATTACTACCCATCTTTCTTCTAATAGAATTAAGTGAAAGTAGCTGTATATCTTTCCTAACTATTCTGTATATAGAAATACAAAATGGTCCTTCCTTTGTATCCCCTTTTTTGTTTAGTCCTGTCAGAGATGGGTATTCCATTGGCATCTAAATACTATATGTGTGTGAATTCAGCAAAACAATCCAACACAGTCTAGCAGTCCACAATAGTGTGGATTATCTGCAGAAGTCGTTGACTAGAGCCTTTCACAACTCACCATGTTAATATGGCTTTACTTTTTATACCTCATTTTTATACTTTTGTGCTGGATGGTTAAGACCAAGATAAATCAAAACATTATAATAAGTTATAATAAGAAATATAACTTTTGTATCTGATAAGGTTAGATGAGTCCCCACAGGATTTATCCTGTAACCCTGTACCGCACTTTGTAGATCCTTTGTCAATGTCAGCCTTGTGGATGAGTCACGGCCATTGCTTAACCAAACTACTTTATTTAAGTTCATATTTTACTATAATTATTTATCTGTTTACTTATCTCTGTTAACTTTGAGGTGATTATTGCTATTTCATGCCAAAAATATTTATTGAGCAATGGATGAATAGAACTAGATCAAAGTACAAAATAACCCATTAATTAGAAATACTTATTCTTTAAAAGTTATCCTAAGAGGTCTCCTGTAGGAAGCCTCATCATTCCTACATCTTTTGTTGAAAATTTATGTTGCTCCTTTCAAACTTATGAAAATGTCCATCCTTGTCTAGCAAATAAAAAATGGCATTTGGGACCAAGAAGTTTTTAAGTAATGCAAGGATGTTGTTGCAAAGCACAAGGATGAAAAGTTTACTAAAATATTATGAGTGTAACGAGCATTGTCCTTTACCGTATTCCTCTACACAAAGGATATTTTCAAAATATCGTGCTCATGTTCCTCATTCACCTTAAAAATTTTCCTGGTGCCCACTATAATCATTAACCTGTAGAAAAGATAGTCTGCAAAACTTCTATTGAGTGATGTGGGTGAAGGTTTTCTCTGTTTAATGCATTCCAAGTGTTTCCAGACAATGTGTTTTGAGAACTTTTGTAGCGTTGCTTCCAGGGCTGACCCAACTTAGAAGTTTTGGTCAGTACAAACAAGTAGAATCAGAAGGAAGAGAAATCAGGAGATAAGGAAGTATGGGCTTCCATCCGACTTTGCTACAGAAACAAAAATGTCTGAACTCAATATATACGCATAATTATCCCACAATCAAAGCACAATATCTGCAAGGCCTTTCAAATTACAGTCAAATATTGAATTTTTTCCATAATCATTCACACCTCTGAAGACTATTACATTGCAGCTTCCATTCCTATATAAAGACTTCCTGTGTGTTCAGTTCATTCTCAGACTCTGAGAAAACATCTAATGCATATTACCTTGATCTCCTTATTGGCAAAGAAGCAGTGAAAATTTCCATGACTTACCATTTGAGGAGAGTCATTGGGAAAAATAGGACTCTGATGGGCAAGGGCCTGATTTGCACTAGCTTTGCCTCTTGCCGCCTGAGCGACTTTGGGAAAATGAACTGAACCTCAGCTGCTTCTGCTGCAGAGAACAGATAATAGCTCCAGCCTCAGGGAACTGTTGACACAATTGTGGGATGTTATGTGGGTAAGATTGATTGGGTGAATAAATGTTCAGTAAAATGGAGCCACAGAAGAGATGAGCCAAACAGACATAGACTACATGAGGTCATTTTGAGTTAACAGTACTGTTCAATCTTCCAGCACAGTGTTCAAAGGGACGGGTGGATGAATTAGGTCAGGTATTGTTTTACCACCTGCAACATCCTTTAGGCTTTGAGCACTAATAACTGTTAGCTGTCTCTTTAGTTCTGACCCTACTGGAACACATAATTTTAAAATACCTTTTTGCAGCAGATATTCAACTTGCTATTTAAAATTTAGCAAAATGAATTTTTACTTGATTATTAAAAAAATTAAATGCTATGATTAATTTAGTGACTTATCTGTATATCAGTGTATATATATATATATATATATATATATATATACACATGTATATATATATATATATATATATATGGTGAAATGCAATTCTCAGTGAAGAGTGGAATCAATTTTTTTTTAGTTTTTTTTTCTCTAAACAGTAAAACAAATTCCAGAACCATATGAAAAGCAAGAGTGGACATGAAAGTTTAGCTCCTTGATTTGATTCATTCATCTACCTGCAGAAATCATACCATAAGAAATGTGGTACACATGGTCTTTTCCCATGAATTAGCTGATTTAATCTCCATAGCACATTGAAATACTTATAGACAAAGGTTCATCACTAGAAGCTGAAGACTCTTAGGTATATGCCAAGAGATGGCATCCACTGTGAAAGCAAAACCTGGAACTCCTCTTAAGAACAGAAGCAGATCTGCCCTTGCCCAAGACCCCTTTATACCATCCAGGTGTTGATCTGCCCAAGAGTGGGTCACCCACACCCTAGTGTGTAATTGTTGAGCTGATTGAGTTAAGTTTCTCTTAATTTTTTTTTTTTTTTTTTTTTTTTTTTTTGTCTTTTTGAGACAGGGTCTCACTATGCAGTTCAGGCTGGCCTCGAGCTCACTTTGTAGCTCAGGCTGGTCTCGAACTCGCAACAATCCTCCTGCCTCAGCCTCCCGAGTGCTGGGATTACAGGCATGCGCCAAGTTTCTCTTAATTAAACTTCTCAAATTCACACAATCAGTCAACCATCACAAGGTCCATGTTTTTTCCCATAGTTTTAACTTTAACTTCAGTGCCAGGCTGTATTGGTTTCTTACTTCTTCCTGGGACAAAGTATCCAACACTCATATCTCACAAGAGGAGAGGTTAATGTGGCTCATAATTTCCATTTATGATGTGAGCTTTCATGCACACATATGGTAGAAGAATATGGCAGGGAAAAGGTTCTCAGTTTGTTGCAGCCTAGAGGTGGAGCAGGGGATATGGTACCAGAGAAGAGCACATGAAGGATCATGTAAGTTATACAAAGCTAACCTTCCAGTACTCCACCAGATACACTCTGACAAATGCTTTATTATTCTGGTAGGTGTTTCTTTGTGCAATACAGTTTACATATCTGGTTTAATAGTCATTTATATCTACTTTGTATAAACATAGATATATTAAATCATATACTAAGTGATATCAAAATTTAGTATATTAAATCGTATACTAAGTGATATCAAAATATCTTTGAGTTTTATCATAAATCCAAATTCTGGTATATAATGTTCGACATCAAGTAGGTAACAAGTAAAACTGTCTTCTAATAAACATCACTCATATACATTATATATATTTGAAATTTATTTTCCAATGGCTTATTATGCAGAGAACTCAATGCAGCAAGCTGAGAGAACTAGAGTAACAGTGAAAAAGTTGGAAAAAAATTTTTTTGAGCAAAGGAGGAGTCACATGATGTGATTTTTGGCCTTGATCAATGTAATCCTTCTTGATATATATCTGAAGAAGAAAAATATTTCTCCTGTTTGTTAACTTTTGTCATTGTTGAATATAGATTTTTGCTTTCCAAAAACCACAGAGATCTATTCTAATTTTGTTCTCAAGGAGGACTCAATAAAAATGAAAGACAATACAGCAGCACCATCTTCTTTGCTTCTTAAAAATTATTAGGGTGAGTACCATTTGTCTTGAAGATCTCGCTCATTTTCTGCAAAGTACAGGAAGGCAAGAGGAAGTAATGAGATAAATATTAGAATGTTGTGCTAACTACTGAACTTGATGAACCAGTTTCTTACAGTGAATGCTTTAGCAACATGGAGTTATATTAGTGAGCTCCACTGTCCCCAGTAGCATTCTTATTCTTTCAAAATACTAAAGACCGTCTTCTTCAGTTGACCTCATCTACAGCAGGAGCTAGCGAACTGATGGTTTTGGAGACTCAGGTATTGTGCAAAATAGCCACTTTTGGGAAAGTAGAATGAAACTTATAGTTTACCTGCAATCACAAAATTAAACTAGAATTGAGAATCATTTTTTTCATATATTTTCTCACTACCATAGCTCATTCTTTTAGCAAAAAATGATTTTTAAAAACAGATCTCTGAGTTACTGTTCCTGTAGATTATAGAACAGAAAAGCTGCTTGAAGGAACTAGAGCATGATGCCGGTAGGTAAAGAACAGAATTTAATTCATTAAAGAAGAAAACCAACAATGGGTGGAATCTGCATAAAGTGGCCTTTCCTTTGAGGGTAATGTCTAACCCTTTTAGCAAGAGACCGGTAGTATCTAACAGGTAAACACAATGTTATTAGCCTGATGAGAGGCAGGTTAATATCTCAGGATACAGAGTATCTGGGAATTGAGCAGAAGGGGAATTTCAGAAAGAATGGAGCCATAAAAAGAGTAATTCCAAATTACTGTATAAACTCTCTCTATGTGCTTCAGGCCATCCATGGCAGATGTGTGAAATGAAACCCTAGAAAGTACAAGAACAATTTAAAACTGGAACTTCTGGAGTGTAGCTTTCTGCCACATAGAGTCTGAAATTGAAGTCAGGTCCCAGTAGATTGGAGGGCCTGGTAAATATTTTGTGCTTTTGTTCAACTTCCATATGGGTTAAGAGTAATACGTTCAAAGGCCATGGATTCAATGATAAAATTAAGAACACAACTAAGATAGACCTACCTCAAGAAACCTGGAATCCAAGCATTTATCAGTGTATGTTGATTTCAAGTAGTCTAGCTATGTACTAGAACACAACTCTTAATTCCTTGAATAAACAGACTCCAGCACCTCAACATTATATGTGAACAATTTAATTTTTAAAAGATTCTCAAAGAGAAAAGCCAGTGTGTAAAAATAGACCTACAGATGAGCCAGATTTATCAGTTAGCAGTCAAGGACATAAAAACTGAGACAAATACATTCAATAGAGTATAGGAATAAAAAAATACTTTAAAAAACATAGCAAAAAGAGTATAAAGACAGAAAAGAGGTCCAAATGGAATTGTATTGTTGTAAAATTCTTAATAATTGATATTACTGTTAAGGATATATTTGTTAATTTCAAAAGTATACTGTAATCTTAGAAAAACAATGTTAAAATTACAAAGAAAATTTTGAATTTTCAAAAATGAAGCAATTGGGTAGAATACTCCCAAATTTTGATTAATAAAACAAACATGTAAGGGAAATTATCCAAAAAGTGACAGAGAGGACAATGTAAAAAAAATAGTTATATTAGTGATTATGGTCAAGGGAAGGGAACTACAATATAACTTTAATTTACACTGACTTTTTCAGCAAATATTTTAAGGAATAATAATATGTTTGTTATTTTAATTCTTTCCTTTTTCAATTTATTTGACTTTTCCAATTTTTTACAATTTAATTTATTTGTTGGAAACAGGGTCTCTCCAAGCAGTTCAGATCCATAATGATCTTCCTGTCTTAGTCTCCCCAGGACTGGGATTATAGGAAGGAGCCACCATGCCCAGTTTCAGGGCAGCATGGTGCACTGGGGCTTCGCGGATGGCATGGCATATGGTGCCAGGGGTTGAACTCAGGTCTTTACCTTTTCCAGGAAGGTGCTTAGACCCCTGACCTATCTCCCCAGCCTTCAATTTTTATTTTGTATTAGCATATTAACTGTATCTAATCATTACATTCTTTGTGGGGAGCTAGTAAATATACCTAACACTTCTTAATTCTTCTGTTTTTTTCTTCCCCTTCTCTACCTCTTCCTCCAATGCTTAGTCCTTTCCTCTGTCAAAAACAACTCTCCAAATTTTATTATTTATCATTTATTTTGTTCTCTATTTGTGCCTTGGGTTTCTCATATAAGAGATTATTGTATATAAATACCACACTGTCTTTATCCATTCATTTATTAATAGATAGATGCAGAAAACTTCAATGATGTAGGTTCTACAAATTTGTTGCTGTAAATGTGAGTATGAATTACTCTGATGTAATGTATTTAACCCTTTCAGAGACATACTTAGAAGGGGAATATCCAGGTTAAATTAAAGTTCTATGTTTAGTTTGTCAAAGAATCTCCTTATCAATTTCCATAATGGTTTTACTAGGGTACATTCCTAACAATCATGCAGAAGGCTTAACATCATGTAGAAGGCTTCTTTTGCCCTGAAAGCCTTGAAACACTTACTATTTGGCCTCTTGATGCAGGACAGTCTGGAATAAGGTAAACTCTCACTATTGTTTTGATTTGCATTTCTTTAATGTTTAGCATTTTGTGGATGAACTTTGTTGGTAGTAAGTTTAGGAATAATTGAAGGTGAGAAGGTGAGAAGTGAACCAATTTGATTTGCTGATAAAATATCTATGAAGTGATACTAACTCATCCCACCTTCTCCCTGGGCCAAAAAGATACTAACCTAATGAAGTATATTACATAGCAGGGAGGATCTTGATTAATAATATCCATAGGAAAAATATTACAAGGTTAATACTGTCAAAAAAGGTCAATACAGTAACAATAGTAAATGTCATCTAAAACTACAATAATGAAGGATTGTAGATTAATGAATAAATAAGCTTATTGAACTCATATATAAACATTACAATTATCTGATATTTCAAGAGGGTTATCATCAGTTAAAATACCTTAAGAAATGGCCAGAAAAGATAGATCAAACTAGAAAACTATTTCGATCAAGGATAAACCTGAGTCAGACAGCAATTAAAGTGAAGAAGAAAGACTTCAAAGTGATGTAATATTTGAAAGATTATCAGGGTTGACAATATAGCAGCAGACTAAGTGCTTGCTTAGGTAAGCGCAGGGGCCAAGGTTTGATCCCTGGCCCTGCCCCTGGGCATGCTGAGCCGGTGATGGAGTCCAGGCACAGTGGTGCACACTTGTAATCCCAGTGCTAGGGAGGCAGAAAGCAGGAGGATCACTATGAGTCCATGCTGCACAACCCTGCACACACACACACACACACACACACACACACACACACACACACACACACA